>ML815257.1:84847-113349 GCA_009831015.1 Picea engelmannii | reverse complement strand
GAGGTTTTTCCTACTATAAATTTTGATGTCATTTATTTGGATGTATGTCTTAATTTTTACATTATTTTTTATCATATAATGATATGAAAGTACTTGTGTTATAGAGATAGATGAATGGTGTTATGTATATGTGATTCTCATGTTATGGTAAATTGACAACTATGACTAATTTAGTAGCCAACATTTGGGATGCATTCCATCTCTTGACTTCACACTATAACGAGAGAATCACCCTTCTCAACACAACAAATGAGTGAAATCAGATGAATTGTTTTGGAATAATAGGCCCAGACAAGAAAAATATGGATATGGTTTTCACCATGGAAAAAGTAAGGAGCAACCAAAATGCCACCAAGGAAAATTTCAACACGTAGCTAGACCCATAGCACATTGGAACAACATAATGAATAAATACAATTGGAGAAGATGATAGATAAAGGGACCTAACTCAAGGAAGTGCAACAATTGGAATAGTAAATATCCTTTTAGGAATTAAACCTCTACTTTGGGGAATCAAGGAATGGGACATACTTGAGAGACTTGATATTAGAATCTCCAATGAAGCAAATGGGGCCATATCCAAAACACACATTGACATGACAAAAGTACTATTATTCAATGGATCCACAAATGGAGACAATCACATGCTTATTCTTGAATCACTATGGAAAACAACCAACAAAGTTATCCAATAAATAAATGTGCCATTTTCAAGGGAACATTTAGAGGATTGGTATTAACTTGGTATTGGAAATGTGAAAATAGAAATCCTTCAACACATGACTGGAGGTGGTTTAAAAATTACTTGATGTATATGCATACCTAGATGAAAAATTGTCTACATTTGCACAAATTAGGAACATAAAACATACGCAATGGGATAGTGTTGTCCATTATGATGTCTAACTCAGAGATTTGATTGGACAACTAGGGTATGATGTATTAGAAGCACATAAATAGATTGGTCCATTTCAATATTACTCGATACCATTAGAGAACATGTAGGGACAACCAATCCAAAATGATACAGGGAAGCAATACATGAAACCATCTTGTGGGAAGGAGAAACACTCACTAACAACACGCACAAAAAGAAGCAAAAGGAAGACTTGATGAAAGATTAGAAAAATTGGATACAAAATTGAAGAAGACGAGGGAAACAAAACAATATTAGTCCAAAACAATGTAGGATTAAGAAATCAAATAAAATTGGGTAGAAGACGCAAAGTCAAGAAATATGAACATATTCAATTTTTACCTAACCCATAACACATCATAACACTCTTGGAAAAATTGCTTTGAAAACACAAGGAACCTAAAAAGAGCCTACAAACCTAGATACTCAAGAGATGATAAAAAGGAAACATTTTGAAACCCTTAATATGAAAAATGATAGGATTGTAGCATATATAGAGCACAAGCACAAACTAACCCCAATGTCTAGACATTACCAGGGGAGAAATATCATGAAAATGTTATGCTTGTGGGACAAGGGACACGCAACAAACAATTGTATATTTATTATTTTTGGAGCCATTGTTTGCTCGAAATGTGGACCAAGGAACCATGAGATTAAACAATGTGCAATGTTACTGAAATAACTTTCAGAAAAGAGCATTAGTTACCAGAACCCAAGGAGGATTTAGATGCAACAAGGGTAAGTCTAGAAGGATACTATGAAAAGTGATTCAATACATAGGATAATATGGATTTTTTACAAATATAAATCGATAAGGGAGTTTCTCCTGTGACTAGGGATTGAAAGAAGAAGGAAAAGGAGAAATCAAGAAGGGAGCATGTTGGAAGCAAAATATAGGCATCGATTGAACAATTGAAGTAACCGATGATGAGAAAGCAATGTTTGAAGAAAATTAGGAACTTCTTTGAATTTCTCCTAAACACATATGAAGCCTAGGAAAGTAACCTTGAGGAGGTCTAGGTATGCAAAATTAGCTCTATTTTTCTAATACAAGTAAAAATTCTTGTAGTGCTAATGCAGAAGGAAACTTGAACAAAGTAGTCAATTGTGTGGTAGAAATTAATATTATTTCATTTATGTTTTGGGAGGAGATAGACATGACACCATTAAATTAAAGAAAAATCATGATAAGAGTGGAAAACCGTGTGCCCTGAACACCTTTAGTAAAGGTGACTACAATAAAAATGCAAACATATGGCATCAAGGCATCAACAACATTTGAAGTATTAATATTATCCAGGCATGAATGACATTTGAAGTATTAATACTACCCAGGAATCAACGACATTTGAAGTATTAAGACTACCCATGGAAGCATACATAGTACTATTTGGGAGGCCATGGATCTATGCCATGAGGGCCACAATCTATGCTAACATGAAATCCCTCATATTCAAAAAAGGTATAAGAAGGTTATAATACCTCTAGACAAAACAAGGATAGTAGAAGCAATAATAAATGTCACATATAAAGACGAACCATTGAGATCACACCCTAAATTGGAGAACCTATATATGATGAGAAAATAAGAGGAACCAAATCAAAATGAACATGATGTACTACATATGGAAGTGTCGTCTGGGGAGGAATTTGGTAAAGTCTTGAAAGAATGGGAACATGGAAACCATGAAGTAAATGTAGGTTACATCAAGAACATATTAATTAGGATTGAAACAACAAAAGAAATGAGCATATATGAGGATGAGGAGGACCCAACTAAGCATATAAATATGTATTAAAAGAAGACAAAATTTTCATCTAATGAATAAAGAGTACAACAGTTCATTAACACACTTGGAATAATACCCTTCCAATGGTGGCTAACATATTTTCATCATGACAAAAGGTAACATGGGAAGAACTAAGAACACAATTCCTATGATAATTTTAAAAGATGAAGGAAGATAAATATTGTGGACATTATAGGGTAGTGAGGTTACACTACCTAAAACCATTGATAAACATCAAACATAAGCATATAAATAATTGTGGGGCCATTGATGAAATATGAATGCATATCCTATCATGGTTCATTGATGGGTGTGCATACACAGGTATTACCATCAAGAGAAGATAAAGGAAACAATCCACTGGGATACCTTATGGAATAAATTCCAAGAGGAGTGATCCAAAGGACAAATTGATGAACACCCTACCATCCAAGCCATGTTAACCAAGATGCATCAATTTGTAAGAGGATGTAACATAGATTATAATGAATGAATGGTATTCAATATATCAACAGAAGAAAAGGAACACTAGATACCATAAAAATATAGAAAAGAACAATTTGAATTAAGGGAGGTAAACACAACATCGACAAATAGAAAAAGTATGTAGTTTATGGAGGATAGTCTAAGAAAGGTAAACATAACAAAAGAAGAAGGACCCATATATGTTGACATAGGGAATTCCCAGGATGAAAATATAATAGTAGGAGAAATCATCTTGTTCAAATAATTAGCAATTGTATTTGCATATAGTTGATATGACATGAATGGAATAATTAAAGAATATGGAGAATTTAATATTGAACTACAACCCGAGGAAAAATCAGTGATACAAGGACCATATAAAATGAATCCTCAATACAAGAAAAAAGTTTAAGGGTTGACCAAACTATCAAAGGCATGTCGCATGAGTAATATATGAAAGAGATGAAAGCAAATGGGTATCACCTATCATAGAGGATAAGAAGAAGAATTGAAAATTAAGAATATGTATATAAGAATTGAAAATTAAGAATATGTATATACTTAAGCATGTTAAATCAAGTTACAATCAAGGACCCATTCCAAACATCCTTCTTAGAAGAACCCTAGAAGCAGTGGCAGGTAAGGAGATATACTCATTTCTAGATGGTAACCAAGTGTCTATCAAAGAATAATACCAACCCTTGACTATATTTGCAACATAATGGGGATCCTTTGCATAAAAAAGGATTCCCTTTGGTCTAGTAAATGCACCAACATGTTTTTATGAATCATCGTGGAGATATTCAAAAACATCATTCATAAGTCATTGGAAGTATCCTTGAATGATTGGAAACTATTTGGATATTTAAACAACCATGTAGCAGACCCGAGGATGATGCTCAACATATGAAAAGACACACAATTTTCCTCAAACCTAGAAAAATACCAATTCTTGCAACCTTTTGGGAAGTTATTTGGGCACATAGCTTCAAGGGAAGGTATATGGTAAATTTGGACAAAGAAAAAGTCATAAAAGAGTTAAAACCACCCACAAATACCTTCAAGATCAAATCCTTCTTCAGCCATACAAAATACTACATAAAATTTGTGAAAGGATATGCTAACATAGCCCACTCGATGGAACATTTACTAACAAAGGAAATAGCATACCATCGAATGCCAATAAGGATTTGGAGAACTCAAGAACAAGATCATGAAGGCACCTATATTAAGATTTCTAGATTTGAATAAAACCTTTCATGTACCTATGGATGCATTGAAAACAATGACCAGGGCCATCTTGACACAATTAGGAGAAAATTAGATGAAGCATCCCATATAATATGCTAGTAGGAGACTCTCCATAGTTGAGAAGGATTATAATACTATAGAAAGAGAAGCCCTAGGTATGATTTATGCTTGTAAAACTTTTTGGTATTATTTAGTAGTAAATAAGCTCAATTTTTACATTGACCACCAAGCATTGAAATACATTGTGAACAAACTATGTGGGAAGAATAAGTAGATGGTTGGTGTTATTCTAAGAATATGAATTTGAGATATTTTTCAAACTTGGAAAGCACATCTTAGATCAAAGCATTTCGAGAATAAAAAATGGGGAAGAATCCAAACAAGTAGAGGGAGATTTCCTTGATGTTATCCCTTTCCTATTAAAAGGGGCACAAGGATATTTGGTAGATGTGATTTGTTTTTTCCAAGATGGAAAGCACCACAAGGATTAAGTGTTGCATAACAAAGAAGCCTCGTCTAAAAAGCTTTAAAATTTAAGCTATTGTTAGGGAAATTATGTAGAATTGACATAGATGGAATTATGAGAAGATGTATTCTGATCTTGATATGATCATTATATTAATTTTCATCTATATCGATTCTTTCAAAGTGGAAAAATTGGAGGAATCAACTTGCAGGGTCATTTTAATCGCAGGTCCCAATTTGGAAAATTGGGGTTAGAAACCTTCCAAATCCATTTTGAGGGGTCAAACGAAATTTTTCGGGGTCAAAAATTTCCAACATAGCTAAGACCCTATGCTTCTATTCTACACATCGAGACCTTTCCAATGGTGAAAAAATCACGTCAATCAGAGCTCATATGCAAAATTTATGCCTCCTGCAAGTTGACCTATTGTGTTGACCACCATGGTACAAGAGGATGCCACATCAACTCCCGTTACTCATGCATATGGTGCTAGCCATGTATGTACTTTTAGGAATATTCTATAAGGTCCTAAACCTTATCACAATTGAGGGTTAAGGAATTCAAAACCCTACCCCTAGATGGCTATTGGGCTATGTTAAATACCAGACCACTAGGAGGAGAAGGTGTTCCATTATGATGCTATTGTATTTTGTTCCATAACATAGTAGAACAATTGGGAGTGGGAAATTAGAGAGAATAACAGAGGGGGTTAATGTTTTGTAGTAGCATAATAGGCCACAGATCTCAAGTACGTCATAGAGAGTGCCTTCTCCTTTGTACTTGCATCATTTCCATATCAGAGAGAAGATAACATAGTAGCCTCACCTTCTAGTTGGGTTTTCTCCTATAAGGTTTTCCCAAAGAAAATATTTATGTTATTTTTTGGATGGTGTTTGATTTTATTTTATTGTTCTCCATTTTCCGCATTTTATCTATTTCAGGCATAAGCAGAAAATCAGTAACTAAATATTCTATAATCTAAAGGAACTTAACCTTCATAGTGTAGATTTCAATTTTATTTACTGGATCTATTGTGATGAAATATTTGAGTGGAATATCCACATAAGTTTACAAAACATATTGGTATCAAAGTGAGTTTCTTTGTGTATGTGTGGGAAGTTGTAGGGGATCTAGGAATTGGTTTAAGAGGAAAGTCGTAGAATCCTAGACATATTTGACAAGTCTGTTCACAAAAACCCTTAAGATCATGTAAAAGAGAGATTTGTGAGGTTGGAAGTGAAAGTCGTCGATGTCAATCGAAATATGAACTTAATCATGGTGGATCTAGAAAGTAATCTCAAACTGTTAGGAGATGATGGAGGCTCTAACTCAGAGATCATATTGGAGGGGAAATTGGGATATTAGGAAGAACCAAAAAAGGAGTCAGAAAAAGAACCCGATAAAGAGAAGCCATACATAAACACTTAGGTTGGAGGGTGATCCACTAGTAATTAAGTGGGAGGACCTCAAAACCATCATCAAGTCCCAATTCTATCATATCATGTACGTAGAGGACCAATGGATATGGTGGCACTACTTTAAGTAGAGGCAGGGGCAGAGCGTACAAGAGTACACCACTAAGTTCAGAAAGATGGCCATCATGTTGGGTATCTCTCCCAAGAACCCAGATGTACTCCCCAAGTATCTAGGGGGTTTACACAATCATCTATGAAAGTAGGTGATTCTCTTCTATCCAAGGGTAGTGGATGAGATGTGTGTACAAGCACAACACCTAGAAAACATAGGCCAAAAAAAGGGGCAACCAAGTGCTTCTAAGAAAAAAGAGCACCAGGGAGATTCCAAGGAGGGGAAGAAGAAGTGGAAAGGGGGTAAATATAAGAAGACAACAACCACAAAAAATCAATGCAAAGATCCCATAAGCCATTGCAATCATTGCAACATTGATGGTCACACTGAGGAAAAGTGATGGAAACTACATCCAGAGATGAACCCAAAGAACCGTAAGAAGGATGGAAATAAAAAGAACCTTCTAGCCATAGATTCGAGTAATCAGGTTGAAATTAGCTCTGATGTGGATGAAAATATTGTATACACATCGATATAAAAGGAGGTGAATATGAGTATCCTTCATCACCAGGAAGAGAAGGAGATGACCAAGCTCTTCCACATCAAGATTCAGGTCAATAATACCAAGATAGATGCTATGTTTGATTTTGGTTCACAAGGTAATCTCATAGCAACAGATCTAGCCAACAATATTGGATTAGAAGTTCTTGGTCAGCTTAACCTCTATCCATTGGGTTGGGTAAACAAGGATGCAAATATCAAGGTAACAAAGCAGTGCAAGATTAAATTTGTTGTAAGTGATAATTTTATAGATGAAGTAGAATTGGATGTAGTAACATTGGATATATGTGAAGTAGTGTTTGGAATTCCATACACATATACGAGGTATTGTATCTTCATGTAGAGATCCAACCAATATCGCCTCATCAAGGATGTGAAATACTTCATCAACAACATGCACAAAGGAAGATAAAAAAATTCCATTGGTAAGTGCTAATCAAGCTAAGAAATTGATAAATTCCAGCAAGAAATATGTTTTACTTTTCCTAAGGGAAAATCAGTCTGGTCAAGAGTCATTAAAAGTAAAGACTTCCCTAGAAGGTTGTACTAAGGAGAAGAAAAATGAATTGGAGAATTTTCTAAAGCCATACAGGGGATCATTCCAGGATCCTAAAGGGATACCACTTAAGAGGGAAATGGGGCACAGAATCCAATTATTTCCATAATCCCCTTTGCCGAATATTTGGATGTATAAACAGTCTATTCTCGAAGAAAGTGAAGTGAAGAAACAGTGGCAACAACTGTTGGATAAGGGTGTGACTCAACCAAGTACCTCACCTTGTGGGTCACCCATCATAAGTGTGCCTAAGAAGGATGGGACTTGGAGAAAGTGTATTGATTACAGGGAATTGGACATGATTACACTAAAGAATCAATACCTTCTTCCCAGGATCGATGATCTATTGGACCAACTACAACATGCTAGGTAATTCACTAAGATGTGTTTGAAATCAGTATATCACCAGGTATGATTCAAAGAAGAAGATACCTGGAAAACTACCTTCAAGACAAGGAAAGGTTTGTATCAGTGGTTGGTTGTGCCATTCGGTTTATGCAACACACTAGGTACATTTATGAGACTAATGAATGATGTGTTACACCCTTATTTAGATTCATTTGTTACTATCTATTTGGATGATATACTATTTTATAGTGCTACCTAGGAGGAACACATCTCACATATTATGCAGGTGTTAGAAACCTTCAAGAAACACCAGTTGTTGTCCAATCTCAAGAAATACAAGTTTTCTCATCAGTATTTGATGTATCTTGGGTATGTGATCAGTGGAGGTGAGCTCAAGGTATATCCTTCCAAGATGGAGACCATCATGAAATGGCTAGTTCCTACAAATTGCACATAAGTTAGGAGCTTTTGGGGAGTATCATAGTACTTGCAGAAGTTCATAGCTTCATTTTCAAAAGTAGATGCATTGCCCCACTGATCCAGATTTATGAGAAGAATGAAATAAAACCAAGGATTTCTAATGTTAACATAGAGAAACAATGAAAAATAACTAAGATACAGTAAAACTTGATTTCTATTAAATAAGAAATATGTTGAAAACTGTAAAATGCAGACTGAAAATAATCTTGCTAGAATGGTGACAACTTATCTCTGAGAAGAGATGTGACGGCTACACTCATTCACAAGAATATGAGTACAATGAGGCTCTAAATACCTTTTACAACAAATATGAATTCAAAAAACCTATACATCCAAAAACCTAACCCCAAGAGATGAAGCGCCAAAATTCATGTGGGCCTCGTTGGGGTAAGTTAGTACATTAACTTCCCGGGGTCGTAACTTTTGCATACAATCTTCGTTTAGGGTGTATGATAGCTCGTTGGAAAGGTATTGAAGAGGATATTCATTTAGAGGGGTCATTCAAATCCTTTGAATATTATTAGGGTTCATGATAATGAAAAAACATCATTTAGGCCCTCAAATTGGCCCCTAAAGTTAAAAACTGTTAAAAATAGTAAATTACCAAAATTGCCAGAAAAGTATTTTGAGGTAGTTGGAAAAGGTGGGTGGCCACCGATATCCACTTGGATCAATAATCCCTCCTTAGGAAGAAATTTTCTCCATTCCATTGAGTGCCCCCATCAAATGAGGAAATTTCTGTTGAATTTGGCCTCAGGTGAGCCACTTGCCTTGGTGTAGGAGCTACTCTGCTTTGACAACCTGATAAAGTTGGGTCCCCTATAGGCGAGTTCCCTTGACCTATGTGTCAATGATTTCATCAATGGATGTATGTTCCATGCATTTAGGGTTGATATCTATTGGTTTCAATTGTTCTGCTATCTCTGACGTGTCCAATAATGGTGGAAAATAAGGTCGAAGGAGGTCCACATTGAACACTGGGTGCTAGCCAAGGAAGGAAGGAAGGTTGAGCTCAAAATAATTGTCACCCACATCCTTGGTAATGGTGTAAGGCCTGTAACGGAGTGGAAAAATCTTTTGATGAGGCCCTGTAACGGAGTGGAAAAATCTTTTGATGAGGCCCTGTAAGGAATTATTTCTACAAGTGCAGCCAAACTTTGTCTCCCACTCGAAACTGGTGTGGCACCCGGTGTTGATAATGGTGCTGCTTGTACTTGGCATTGGAATTCTATAAAATATCCTGAACCTTTTTTCGGATCTATTGGATCTGCTCAATGAACCAGGTGTCTTTGTCAGTTGTAGTTGGATCATGCGATGAATCTTCCTGGGTGGCCGCAAGGGGTACTAGTGCAACATCCATGGGACCCAATGGTTGAAATACCAACCCCACCTAAAATGGGTTGTGGTCAGTTGAGCTATGTATGGCTCTATTGTAGTTGTGATGAACATAGGTAAGAATCTCATCTCAGGTGCAATGGTGCTTGGAATTGTACATGCACAAGATGTGCACGATCATTTGGTTGACAACCTCCATTTGGCCATCCATCTGGGGGTGGAAGGAAGTGGACTTGGTGAGCCTGGTGTCCAACAATGACCAGAGACTCGACCATAATGCATTTAGGAACCGGTTGTCCCAATCTGAGATAATGCTTTGTGGGATCCCAAAGTGTACCCACACTCTTTCAAAGAAAATATTGCCAGTTTCCTCCACTGTGATACTCTTCTTGCAGGTGCCCAAAATCTCCATCTTGGAAAAGCGATCAACAACCACAAAAACACATCCATTTCCCCACCTGGTGGAAGGGAGGCCTAACATGTAGTCCATTGAGATGGATTCTCAGGGCCTATCAGGAGTAGTCAGAGGAGTGTATAGGCCTTATTTCTTGATGGTTGCTTTGGAAATAGTGTAGGTAGTGCAGGACCAAATATACTTGTTGACATCCTGTCAAAGTTTTGACCAGTAGAAATGTCGTTGTAGCACTGCCACTTTATTTTCCATGCTAAAGTATCCTGCCACATGACTGTAGTGGGATTCCCAAATCAACTTCACTTGCTCACTTGATGGAATGAAGAGATGATCCAGATGGCACAACAACCCATCCTAAATATGGAAATTATTGACAGTTGTATTAGTGCCCAACATCTGGTAGGTGTTTGCAAAGTCAGGATCCGTCTCATAGAAGTGGGGCCACCCAGAGGTCTCATGGCCGCAAGAGTCTAGCACTGTGGTGAGTGTCACGACTATAGGTCGGCTGAGGCAATAAATGACTCGATTGGTACTTCCTATTTTATACTTGATGTTGAGGTGGAAATGAAGCAAATATGTTGACCACTTCTGATGGCAGTCATTCTACAATTTTCCTTGTGTCTGCATGAACTATAGTGTCTTATGATTAGTGTGGATGACTATCTCCTTCCTGGGAATGTAATGTATCCACTAGCGGCAGGCTCACACAATGGAGTACATTTCTTTGTTGTAATTAGGGTACTTATGGATGACATCTAATAGTGTCTCACTATGATAGTCCACGGGATGGTCATGCTGAGTGAATACTGCACCCACAAAATAGTCTGAAGCATCTGTCTCAATCTCAAAGGGTTGTTGCAGGTCAGGTAATGAGAACACTGGTGTTGAACACAATCATTGCTTCATATCATCGAATGAATTATGTTGGGACAGGACCCACACAAATTTTTCCTTACCACCACCTCTGGTTATTTGACTGAGGGCCCATGCAATATCGGAGAATCCCAACATGAACCTGTGATAGAAATTGGAAAGGCCTAAGAATCTCTGAAGCTCAGTGAGCATAGTTAGGGATGGCTAGTCACATATGACTTGGATCTTGGCTAGATCAACATGCACACCATGTGCATAAACAATGTATCCTAGGCACTGGACCTTGTCCATGTCTTAGGATCAGTTTTCCAAGTTGGGATATAGCTTGTGTTGTCGCAGAGTGTGCAGAACCTTATGAATATGCTGCAAGTGTTATGCCCAAGTATTCTTGTATATGAGGATGGAATCTTAATACACACACACAAAATAATTAGTTAAATGCCGCAGGATATCATCCATCAAACTCATGAATGTTGTTGGGGAATTCCTCAAACCAAAGGGCATGACTAGCCATTCAAAAAGACCTTCTTTTGACTTGAAGGCAGTTTTCCATACATATATTTGTTCTATTGGGACCTGATGGTATCCAGACTTCAGATCAATATTACCAAATTATTTTTCCCCCTTGAGTTGATCAAGGAGATCGTCGATTTGGAGAATTAGGTACCAGTTCGTGACTATGATTTTGTTTAGGTCCCGATAATCAATGCATAGTCACCAGGTCCCATCTTTCTTCTACACCAACACGATTGGGCTTCTGCAAGGTAATTATGTAGGTCGGATGTGCCCCTTGTGTAGTATTTCTTGGATATGATGCTTTATCTCCTCATTTTCTAGTAGAGAGTGACAATAGACTGGTCCATTTGGTAGTGTGCGTTGGGGGTCATATCAATGGGATGTTTGACTTGACAGTGAAGAGGTACTCCAGTAGGTGATGAGAAGATTTATTTGTATTCTTCCACAACCTTATCCACTTGCTTATGTTTCATGGAGAGGTCAGTCGCAGAGGCCATGGATGTGTCTGCAACCTTTTGTGCACTCTGATAGTGAATCATGTAGAAGAAAAACTTCCCAGTCTAAGAAATGACCTTCCTACATTGCTTGGAAGAGATCAATGAAATAACACTAGGTGGGACTACCTCGGGTATCCTGTAAAATTTCATGTTCAAAGTAATAATAACACTATGAGGCCTAGACTCATATACAACATGACGTTTCCATAAATAAGGTTGTCCCAAAATAACATCACAAACTTCAAGGGGAGAAGCATCACATAATACCTCGTCTTTGAATGGCTTGATGGCGTACAAAAGGAGACACTATTTGTTGATGCGAAGATCGCTTCCTTGCCAAAGCCATATGATGGTGTAGGGTTGTGGGTGTGGTGTTGTCGGTAGGGATAACCACTTGACGACCTCTACTGAGATGAGGTTCTTATGGATTCCTCTATCAACGATGAAGTGAAGTGGAGTTCCTTTCACCCACATATGTGAATGAAAGAGGTGGTCACCTTCCTCTGGCTCATCAGGTTCATCGGGCGGGATCTTGGTGGTATCAATGGTGGCACAGGGTTCTGCGTCAATGATTTGTATCCCCTTCTTTGGTTCTGACTCAGAGTTGGAACCCACATTTGATTCAGCGGATTTTACTTCAACCACTAATGAATTCTTTGAGAGGAAATCAACAGTATTAGTCACACCACTTCCCAGTATCTTTCTTCATCTTCCCAATATCCTTCTTTTCTTGTGGCTTGGACTAGTTTTCATGAGGTGGTCCATATTTCCTCTGCCCTTTGTTTTGCAGGTTAGGGATTCCCTTGCCATGCCCAGACCCAAACTGTCGCGTCTTTTGTTTAATTTTTTTCTCGATTTTGACGACATATCGATAGGTCGTGCCCAAGGATGAAATGTCCTAAAACCCCATTTTTGTTTGGATGTATCTATGCAGATAGTTGCGGTACTTGAGCACTAGATGTAGCTCAAAATATTTGAGACCCAACTTGGTGTTCAAGGTATAGAAGAAATTGGTGAACTTTGGGACTGTTTGGTCTCTTTCCTACCACAGTGTGGTCCATCTTGTATACAAGTCTTCATAACTTCTAACAGGGTAGTATTGTTCCTTAATAACATCCCTGAAGTAATCCCAAGTGGGTGCAACTGCAAATAATTTTGATACGTATGTTTCATTTTTCTCACATAAAGTCTCCCACCAATCTTTGATATGAGGGATGGCCTTAAGGAGCACAAATAAAATATTTTCTCTATCGAAAAAGTTGTGGAAAAAAAATACCCTTCTAGAAGGTTTAACCATTTATATAATACATCTGCATCTATTTGAACTTCAAATATAGGAATATCAAAATTGATTTGTACCTTGAAGGGGGTGGTGCTTCCGCTTGAGGTGGATGTGTCACTTTTCAATAGTCATCGAAGGATTTTTGGACGTCATCTCGTTCCTGTGTTTCTCAAGGGATTCCTCGAGCAACATTTTGAAAGGATTTCATGTCCCATCATATTTATTTTCTCCAGCCATGGGTGGTTTCTTGTGCATAAGAGATCATTTGTACTCAAGAGAAAAAAACTTGAGACCCAACTCTCTATACCCTGACCGCGTCAGGGACATGCATTAAAAAATGACAAGGAGTAGATCACTTTGATACCATTGATCCAGATTTATGAGTGGAACTCTTGCACATCAAATTATCACACCTAAGTACCTCGCCCTAAGCGTCACAAGTGTCGTAAAAGTGTCATATGCACCTTTCTAAGAGTCACATACACCTCGAAACCATGAAATAGCATATGTCACAATCCCTGGTCAATGTGGAGGAGAAATATATTATATGAAGGTAGAAATACCATGTGCACATGAATTATTATTAATAGTCATGAAAAGGAAATTAATTTAGTGTGAGAATCCACCTCACATTTGGTTTCCTATTTTTTATGGGAGGTTGAGGATCTCATGGATGGTTGAAATGTTTCCTCCTTAAAATCCTTGAGAGATATTTCCTCCCTAAAATCCTTAAGATATATTTTCTCCCTAAATATCTTTGAGATCGCACTTTAGTGGCTCTGATGAGTGATCCTCTCCATGGTGGTTAAGCCGCCAAATCCTATATAATGAGGGCTTTCCCCCCCAAAAGGGGGAAATAGAAGGAAATTAGAGGTATCAAACGTATGATCTTGCGAGGAAGATTTTGGATATCAAACCTATGATCTTGGGAGCATTGCGCAAGGGCTGGACGAGGAGGACTTGGAGAGGTTGTTGAAACTGCATCTACATATTGTAAGTATCTCTGTAAAAGTTCTCATCAATATTACTTGGCCTATTCCCTTCAAGATTGTCTATTGTTGCATATGATTGTCGATCTTGATAAATGAATTTAATTAGTCTAATCGTGTAGAGTAGAGTAGGAGTTCTTTGTTTTTTTTTTTCCATTGCATTGCAAGTATCGACTGGTGCTGAAGATTTTGGAGATCAAGCTCATGTTGGAGGCAGCGAGGACGAAATACAAAATAAGTGCATCACATTTTGTTCCCTCTCTTTATCTTTCTGATTAGGTAATTGAATTCACAGGGATGTTAGTGTCCATTTGTAGGTTTTCTGTCTTGGTATTAGGGGTCTAGAATCCAAGAGGATATTCACATGTCCGCAGGGGAATTTTCCTACAACAGAAATTGGCGACTCCACTGGGGAAGGACATTGATTTGTATTTAATTGGATCGTATCTACCTTTTTCCCACATTTTAGATAATTTTTCTTGTTTGTTATTGATCTATTTCCTTTCTCCCCTCTTCATTGACAATTTCACAAAATTCTGGCAATTCCGGGTGATGTTTTCTGAGTTTTAAGCCTTTGTTCTGAGTTTTTGGGAAGGGTAGCGCTCCCCTGCAGTGTATATTAGAGAATTTATCTATAATCAATGCTCCCCTATAGTGTTTATCATAGAGCTACAATTCTATTTTCCCTTGAAAACAAGAGCATTAATCTCCTTCTTTGGTCATTTATGCCCTTTTCTGCTTACTTTTTCCTAGTCTATCTTACAGATATTCTTGCCCAGAGTCTGTACTTTGGATTGTGGCTTTGTTTGGGTTGAAGATTTTGTATTTATCACTTCTTTTTTTTTCTTGTTTGAGCTTGCAACCTTTTTCAAATTGTGATATTGATTCTTCTTGTTTTTCTTTGTTTGGTTTGAATCTTACGAAGTTGTTGGTTATCTGACTGATTGAAAAGGTCTGCAAAGGTTTGTTGGTCTTGCATTGCTTTTCAAATATTTCCTTTTTGAATGATTTGAGACTTTATGTTTACCACAACCTAGCTTGGATTTCTTTTTCTTGTTTCTTGTTTTGTCAAGACATTTAAGTGATTCCTCTTTCTCCCTATCAGTTTCTGGATTCTTCTTTGAACTTTCCTATATGCTTGAATGATTATCGATTCTTGGATCCTTGATTGAGTGATTTATATGCATTCAGTTCTTGTTATCATGTGAGTGCATGCTTCGTTTGAAATCCTTTTTTATTTGTGTATTTTATATTTTCTTTCGACTCTTCCATTTTGATTGAAAGTAAAGGAGTGTTAAAGGATTTGCATTTTTTGTCTTTATGTATTATAATCAAACAAAGAAAGATAGTTTCATTCTTTTTGTTAGGTAGTGTATATAACTAGGTTGCTTTTAGAAAATTGCATCTGGGAATTAGGTGTTTTTGTTGAAGAAAATTGAACCTCTTCTCCATCTTGTATGTAGGATTCATTGAAGAAAAAGATTTGCATCTCATTTTTTATCATTCTTTTGGAGTTGATTCTACAACATCATCAATTTTACTTTCACACCCTTGAGTAAAAAAAAACCATAAAATGAAGCGCTTATAAAATTGATCAGACATTTTTATATTTTATGGTAGCGAACCTACATTAGAAAGTGTAGGGATTTGGAATAGGTTGTGAGGATAAATTTCCAAATCCATCAGACAAAAATAGAATCTTGTGCTAGGGAGCGTAAAATCCAATTGTTTGTATAAGCATAGTTGGGATTCCCCTCTCACACAAGGGTTACACACAAGGTCGCGTTCGTGAGAGAAACAAAGATTATCCCTCTGCGGCTTACCCATTCGTAGTAGTCAGATTGTATATTGGGGGTTCTTCTTGAGGTCCAATTGTCTTCATTTGGTCTCAGTGCTTCATGAATTCTGAATCCATTTGTGGTCCTCTAGAGTTCTACCAGTCCACTTGTCCTTATTTCTCTTGAAGGATTTCATACTTGTTATCCTTCCCAGAAATCCAGACTGGACAGTCAACTCTACCCGCCTAGAGGCTGACTGGGAGTTGGTTTCCTTTGTAGCCATAATCTTTAGGGTACTCACACAAGGTCATGAAAAAGGGAAGTCTTCATTAGAACAGGCATTGGTCAAACTCACTCAGGCTCCTTGGAGGGTAAATCCACATTTATTGTGTGGAATCTTGCACCAAGGCGTAAGTTCGTTAAGTAGTTCACCAACGTAATTGATCCACCCACTCTATTCCATCCCATTCCTATATTGTTATCGCGATGTTTGATTTCATCACCCACTAGTGTTTTCATTGTGGGAAGGCTTGTTTGATTGATTGTTTCTTAGATTTGTAGCATGTGTTGTTTTTTTTCCTTAGTGGAACTTAGGTCGAGTCAGTGTCAATGGCGTCAACTCCTGGGAATACTAACAGAGGAACCCCTTTTCCTGGGGAACCTTTCACCTTTCCTTCTTTTGGAAACATTGGTCCTCTATGAATTTCCACACTGAGTCTTCCAGGACTCAGATCAGATTACTAGTTTGGTTGTTCCCCACTCCAGTGATATCGAATATTCCCAATTCTTCAAATGCACCTAGTGCTTCAGATATAATCACACCACCCACACATCGACCTTTCTTCTTCTTCACTCGTCAGGTCTCCTTACCTTTCTCCTTCTTTGCCTAGTGAAAGCTCTAAAGTGAGTAGCCAGGTTGATAAGAAGAAGAAGAAACGAAAAGAGAAGAATAAGAAGAAACATAAAGGGACCAAGCCTCCAACCACATCAGATCATGTTGGATCCAAACAACCAGCTATGGTTAATCATACTAGGAGTGTTAATAAAGTCACCAAGATTAAAACGAAGAATCCTAAACCCAAATTCCCTTGCAGTCTTTGAAAGGGTGACCACTTCCTAAGGGATTTCCCTGGTCTCCCCAAGGTCTTAGAAATTTGGTCTTCCACATCATAGTCCCCTGTGGGAAATGTTGGTGACACCCCATCATCTAGTGACATTAAGGTTGGTATGAAGAATAGAACTGTCAAATTTCCTTGCTTGTTATGTGAAGGTGATCATTACTCTCACATTTACCCTCATATGGATGAGGATTATTATATTTTGGAAAATATTCAACTTCTAACTGGTTATCGTAATATTTCTCCCAAACCATCATTTGTTGATAGACTGGTCAATCTGATTCCATCCCTAGTCATTCTAGTTGATCAGGTGGTGAATGTGGTTTCATCACCGATTGAACCAAAAACCCAAGTGACTGATCTAGTTCCATAATCGATCAAACCCACTCTTCATCTAAAAATTCAAACCAAAGTAGTTGATAAAATTTCGTCATCAATCAACCCCACTCTTCATCTGAAAAGTGAAAACCAAGTGACTGATCCATTTATTTCATCGGTCGGTCCCACTCTTCATCTAAAGAGTTCCAAAGTGGTTGATCTGGTTCCATCACTGGTCGATCCCACTCCTCCCTAGAAGAGTGCCAAAGTGGTCGATTCGGTTACATCATCAGTCGATCCCACTCCTCCTCTAAAGAGTGCCAAAGTGGTTGATATGGTTCTGCCATCGGTCGATCCCAATCCTCCTTTGAAGAGTGAAACAAAAGTGGTTTATTTGGTTCCACCACCATTCGATCCCACTCCTCATTCAAAGAGTGAGGATGTCACTCAGGTCTACCTCATTAATACTTATTCACCTAGACAAAGGGGCACTCTACCTGTCCCGATGGCACCCCCTTCAAGCAATCAAATTATTTCTATTAATTGGAGTAATTTGACATAACCTCATCTTCCTTCTTACATGCCTTTCCAAATCACCATGCAGGTTTGTGATAGGAATATTCCTAACACTGTAATAGACGAAGGTGCTTCTGTTAGCATCTTATCCATGAATTCTTGCCAAGATTTTGGTTCCTCACAGCTTGTGCATGTGACTCAGAATATGTTGACCTTTGACATAAGAGTTAGTCAACCTTTAGGGATCCTTCCTCATTTTACGGTTACTTTGGGAGGAAAAATGTTCTTCGTTGATGTGATGGTAGTTCACGACCCCTTTGAATTTAACCTGATCCTCAGGCGAGACTATGTCTATGTTATGAGAGATTTTGTGTCCACTCTCTTTCGATTTATGTGTTTCCCTCACAAAGGAAATATAGTAATGATTGACCAGCTTTCATTCATTGACCCTCATCTAATGGTCAACCATCCATATTCCCTGAATGGTCCATACATGTCAGTGATGTCTGCCCCGTAGCAGGTCAATTATGTAATGACCTGCCCCATGCGTTCAGCCCCGCATGAGAGGGAATCTCTCCCTTCTCCTGAATTAGATCTGGTATTTTACATGGTCATCTCTTCAATAGGGCTATTAGAGACAGATCGACCTACCCTTATCAAGGTCGTCGATATGTTTTCCTTCCAGAGTGTTTTTCTTCCATCTAGCGAAGATCTCTTAGAAGCCATGATTGATGTTTTTCCCTTGAAATGTATTCCTTCTAGAGAATTTTCCTCTTGGAATCCATGATCACAAAGAATCCATGAGCATAGTTTTCCTCTCTATAGAAATCTCATTAAAAAATGAAACAAAAATTTGGGGATTGAACCTGGATCCTTGAGCATAGTTTTTTTTCTCTGTGGAAAGCTCGTTAAAAAATGAAAGAGAGGTCTTGAGCATAGTTCTTTTCATGTGTCAAGCTCATTAAAAAATGAAACAGTCACCTCTCCCATTGAGTCGAGTCTTTTCATTAGATCTCCTAGATATCGAGTCGAGTCTTTAGCTAGATCTCATAGATGTCGAGTCAAGTCTTTCGTTAGGTCTCGTATTTGAAACCTCCTTCCATCCACCTTTATCATTTTCTCCATCTAGTACAAAAATTGGTGACAACATCAAAGTCGGTGAATGAAATGAAGCTTGGGGGGGCATGTCTCCAGCCTTTGATTATCATTCTGGAGTTAAGCCGCTAGCTTTTCAAGCTGGGGGTGGAGTACCAACCATCCATAGGTATCCCTACCTTTGGAAATTGCATTGGGAATTTACAAGAATAAGTTTAATTTTGTTTCAATCTTGTGTAAAAATGAAACCAATACTGAGCTTAGTCTTTGTTCTTTCTCGTGCTCGTAAATACATGAGAATGTGACCAAGTAAACTTTTATCACTTTTTCAGACTCATAAATATTATACGAAAAAGGAACCCCCTAGAGTCTTCTTTAATCTGTTTTTAGACTCTCTAAATATGAAAATATCACCGAGTGATCTTGCTTCCTTTCACACTCGTTAAAAAGGTCTTGAAAGGGCGTCTCTCAAGTAGCAGTTTATCTCTTTTTCAGCTTTGCGAAACTAAAATTATGAAAAAGAAAAACCATGGAGTCTCCTTTAAGTTCTTTTCAGACTCTCTAAACATGAAAAACCATCGAGTTTTCCTTCTCTGGACTTGCTAAAATACACATTAAAGAGCCCATATGGAAACAAACCCTTACTTCTTCCAGTTCGTTAAACAAAGGAAGTTGTGTTGGGTATGTGCTATATTCTTTGCACGAGTAGGAATATCTGTGTTGTGTTGGGCGCATAGGGGGGTGAAGCTCCCTGCGTGGGGGATCGGGGGAAACTCCCATGAGAAAAACATTTATGCCTCAGGAAATGTGTCACAAATTTAGGTGGTTTTTTGACACATGGTTTCTTTGCCGATGGTTTTCTATTTCCGGTTAAGAAATTAGGGTTGTTGACTAATACAAGTCATTGGGTTAGGGTTTTGGATGTAGTTGGCTCCTATATGTATATTGTATTGTAAAAAATGTATCACTATGAATGAATATAGAATATGTTGTTTTTCCTAGTTTGGGTTTCCAGGGAAAAATATCTATGTAATGTTTGTATTTTCCATTGTATATTTTATGTTCTTTTATTGAAAATTTGTTTGCAATAAATATTTTACAAGGTTAAAATATACATTTGGTATCAGATATTTGTTGGCTTAAAGGGGATGCCTTTGTGGTCAAGGGTTTGGCTCGGGACTGTGATAATCCTTGTTACAATGGAAGATCTATGGTATTGAGTATTCAGGTGAAAAGAAATGGCAAGCAATTCGAAAATGGAGATCGAGAATTTAATGGGAAAAGTTTTGAGTTGTGGAAGATCAAGATGGAAGATCTGTTGGTGGACAGAGATAAGTGGATCGCGATAGATACAGGTACTGTACCTACAATAACTTCAGCATATGACTGGAAAAAGTCGGATCGGAAGGCAAAGAGCACAATCCGATTGTGCTTCTCAGATTCAGTAATACTGAATGTGTCAGAGGAAGCTACAGCAAAGGATTTATCGGATAAGTTGGGGAAGTTATATCAGTCTAAGTCCCTAGTAAATAAACTATTCATGAGAAAAAAGTTGTATAACCTGAGGATGAGAGATGGAGACTCGATGGCAGAGCATTTGAATGCCTTCAATACTGTGGTAATTCAGTTAGTATCTGTTGAGATTAAAATTTCAGATGAAGATAAATGTATTAGTTTACAATGTTCTTTAACAAACTCCTAGGATAGTTTGGTTGTGTCCATAGGCAGTAATGCAACTGCCTTGAAGTTTGATGAAGTGGTCTCATCCTTGTTGTTGGAGGAGATGAGATAGAAGAATATGGAAGTTCATAGCACAGATGCATTATTTGCAAGAGGACGTTCCTAGAAAAGAAATAGATCTAAGTTCTCAAGTGGGAGATCTAAGTCTAAGGGTAGATCTAAATCTCTTGGAAAGTTTGTAAAGGTATGTTGGAGATGTGGAAAAGAAGGGCACAACAATAAGATCCAAAATTGAGAAAAAGAAGGGATCTGAAGAATCTCCTTCTACATAAGAAAATACCTCCAAGGAAGAAGGAGGGGATGTGTACTTGGCTTCTTCAAGAACACATTCATATCATGAGGAATGGTTGGTTAACTCAGGTGCATCCTTTCATATGAATCCCCACAAGGAGTGGTTCTATGAATATGAAAGGTATGATGGAGGTAATGTTTTCTTAGGTGATGATTTGATAACCAGAATCATAGGACGAGGAAAATTCAAGTTGAGGCTCATAGATGGAAAGATTATAACATTTCCTGGTGTTCTGCACATCCCAAGTTTGGCTAGAAATTTGATTTCTTTAAGAAAAATGGTCAATGCAGGGGTAAAAACAATATTTGAAAAGGAAACATGTAGGATGGTTTGAGGAGCAATGGTGTTGGCCCCTGGTCATGCATTAAGGCATAAATAAAAGATTAAAGAAGAAGAAAGACAATGTATGAAGAGCGCGGAAGGCACACAAACCGAAGAGGGGGTGAAGTGGTTAAGGAAGAAGAAAATAAGGAGTGAGGTAAAGGAAAAGTGATCTATTAAAGGAGAATATCAAGGAAAACAAAGCAGCAAGGAAGATAAATCATGGACAAGTCAGCAAGCGAAAGAAGACAATAATAGGTGCTTTGGAGCACCTCATGGAGAAGAAGGAAGGACAAGGTGGCGAACTCCTTAAAATGTGGGTCATGTGGACCTAGGATTTTGGTACCTAGGGTTGTCTAAGAGTAATGAAATGTATAAATAAAGGTATAAAAGAGTTGAGAGGTTTGGTTGTTGTTGGTGTGGATCTAGAGAGATTGAGCGGTTGAAGTGTATGTTTGTATTTTGATATCTCCAGCTGGGTGCAAAGATCTACTATGTTGATGGGTGCACGGGGAGAGAGAATAAAGAGAAAGAGAGAGAGAAGGATATACAGCTAAGTGCATAGATAGAACTATATGTTTACCTATTATATCAATAAACATAGTTCTATGGACGTAGCCCTAGGGATAGGGTGAACCACGTAAATCGTGTTTTTCTTGTGGTTGATGTTGTTTTATTTGCCATTTGTTATACCATTATGCATTGTTATTGTTCCCATTGAAGATAATGAGATATAAATAACAAAAATAGACATAATAAGGTTAAGAATCTCTAGGCTTCCTTGCATTGTTATTCTGGAATCATCTTGCACTTCCTCTGGTTGTATACACCTATGTCCTGCAACCCCCCTATTACTACTTCGGGTGAGACTTCATCTTCTTTGCAAGTGTTTATGAAAGGTCCAGTAGTTAGGGTTTGTTGATGCATTGTTAGATTTGAACCCTAGGTCTACCCCTATGCCAACAAATGGTTCGAAGACATAGATTCAGAAGTGGATAGAAGATCAAGAAATGGACTTCGCCGAAGCTCAGAACAAGAAACCTAGAATTAACATAGAAAACTGGTTGGGAAGGTACATATTTACTGACGTACGTGAGATTTTCTTTGGAGGAGTCCACAAGGAAATGTACGAGTGGCTAGCCATATTAGCAAAAACTCAGTTTGAGATCAGATCTAGACCACATGTGGTTTGGACAGCAACGTTGATTAAGAAAGTTGAGAGAATCGATAATGTTGTGTCTATAGGAATGGATCTATGGTTTGATAACACTATTGGAGGGTACATTACTGAGATTGATATCGACAGGGTAGAGTCATATAGTCAAGCAGAGAGGTATTTATTTAAGGGACCTAGAGGAAAGTTTCTACACTTTTTGAAGTTGAAGATTAAGATGCTATTTCATGAGAAGAATATCTTGAAGATACAATAATCAGTGGGATTTTAAAGATAATGTTCAAGAATTTAGACAACGACAGTGATGCAGAAGCTGGACACATGCGCAGTGGGAGATCATTCAGAAAGGTTCCTCTTGCGAACCTGTTTAAGCATAGTTACATACCATTGGCACAAAATGAATATTTCTACAGTGGGGAAGAAGAAGGGATATCAGATGAGGAGTATTCAAAGTTCGCAAGGGAAGAGGAAGTAGAGGCTAAAGAACTTCACCGAGAAGAAGCAAAAACTTTAGGGACTGTGCCTACTATTGAAGTATGCATTATTACTCATCTTGTTGTTTTAGCAGCATTAAGTAACCAGAGTAACCAAAGTAGTTAGAGCAATCAAAGTACTGGTACAAGCAGTTTAGTACATACTCAGTCAAGAAACCAAGGGAATTCAATGGCAAATTAAATGAGGTTACCTATTTTTAGAGGAGATGGATCTGAGGATCCTGATCAGCACTGGTTCTTATGTGAAGCTGTATGGAGCATTAAGCAAGTCACCGATGAAGTTGTACTACCTTGAGGGATCATGCATTGAGCTGGTATATGAAGTTTGTTTTAGGATCTGTACAACCTAAGCCACTGAATGACATTAAGATTGTGTTGAGTGTGGAGTTCAAGAAACCTAAGCCGAAGTCACAGTGCATTACAGAGTTGAAAGAAATCAAGCATAAGATGACTGAACTTGTTTGGGATTTTGATCAGAGGTTTAAGACCATGACAGGTCATTTAAGTTTTCATATTCTAGATGAATAGCATAAGGAATGGTTCATCTCTTCCCTCCTGCCACACATCAGATTTCCTCTGATGCAACATAAAGTTGCTTCGCAAGCTCAAGCATTAGATATTGCTATGAAACTAGAAGCAACCCCTGTAGGAGAATCTAGCCCATGTATGAGTCAAATTTTGAATCAAATAACTAGTTTATATTCAAATGTTGAAGACATGAAGAATGATAAAGGGAAAGAGAAAAGAGAAGACATCTAGAGTATCGGATGTAAATCAAAGGGCCATGACAAAGAAAATTTTCCCTTGTTTGATGAATACTTGGCCTCTGGAGCCACTAACCCTTTGAAGCAGGCTATTATACCATGGTGTAAGGTATGTAGAACTAGACATTGCCCTGGTGAATGTTATTATATGCAAAAATATGTCCAGACACCCACCAACCTGTATTGTACATTCTACAAATATGTGGGGCATGATGAGAAGGATTGTAGGGCTTATGACCTCATGCATGAAAGTTCAAGGGATACCTATAGAATTCATGTAGAGATACATTCAGAAGGAAATAATGCGCAGTTCAATTCCCCGGGAAGAGGAAACTTCAACCCTCGTGGTGGATTCAGGGGAAGAGGACGAGGAGGAGGTATGGGTCGAGGTCAAGGTCAGATTATTTTCTATAACTGTGCCCAACCAGGTCATTTGGAAATGGATTGTCAGAACCCTTGTACTACTTGAAACTATTGTAATTCATTTGATCATGTCATTGAATATTGTCCAGTATTGTTATCAAAACTTCAGGAAAGACGAGGAGGAAACCAACAAGTCCAACTAATTTTGGTTGAACCTTGCAGTGAAGAACCTAGATTTGGTGTTATTACTAGATGAGGTGTTGTCACAGGAAAAGATAGGGTGGCTCCAGGAAATACTAAATATGGATCAGGGATCAAAAGAGCTACAGAGAAGGCACAATTGTTTGATCCGAAAACACACTTTTTAAGA
Source organism: Picea engelmannii (assembly GCA_009831015.1). Classification (NCBI taxonomy): domain Eukaryota; kingdom Viridiplantae; phylum Streptophyta; class Pinopsida; order Pinales; family Pinaceae; genus Picea; species Picea engelmannii. Next base: position 88,739 of record ML815257.1, on the reverse strand, counting down.
AGCAAGGAGATAATTTGTAGGAGAGCAGGATTCTTCATCTAGGGCACAACTAGAAGTAAAGGAATGTGAAAGGAATCCAACATTCGATCAGTCTGTCCTACTGAGGCAAGGAAAATAGGTAAGAAATCTTATGGATTTCTTATATACTTGTATCAATTTGATTAAAGATGAAAGAGTTGTGCAGGAACTACAACACCTGATAAAACAATATGAAGTTAGAAGAATAGATCCTCTGCTGAGTATAGTTGTGAATCAAGTATCTAGGAAAAGGAGGATAAGCAAGGAAATGCACCTTAGTGCTCATATTGGAGACTACGATGTGGACTATGTGGTTCTTGACCTAGGATCAGAAGTAAATGTTATGACGAAGAATACTTGGGCACTGATGGGAAAACCTAAATTGATTTACTATCCTATTAGGCTAAGGATGAATAACCAACAGGCGGTAAGCCCCTTTGGAAGACTATAGCATGTCCTCGTGGACATCGACAGAGTGAGGAAATTTGTGGATTTCGAAGTGATCGAGATTGTTGATGATAGTTGTCCCTATCCAGCGTTGTTAGGAATTGATTAGGCTTTCAACAATTTGACTGCTATTGACATAAAAAAGATAATAATGACATTCGATGGTAATGGTATTAAGTTCATTGCACCTCTCGACCCTGATGAAGGTCGTAGATACACAGAACCTATAAGAGAAGAAGATCGTGCCTACAAACTAGAGAACATCTATAAACTGACAGCAGGATAAAAGGATTATATTAATCCTACAACATATGGAAATCTAAGTTGGCAAAGTGAGAGTGTTGTTGGACAACTGAGAGGGTGGGGATGAATCAATTGTTACCATGCTTAAACAATTATGCTTATTTTAAAATCTTTGCAGAACACTTAATGTCAATCATAATAATGCAGGGAAGTAAGCAATAGAACATTCAACATCATTCACACATATGAAATATACAGAGACAGATATTTCCTGAGGAAACCCATAAAGGGTAAAAACCTCTTCTTATTTATATGATAAGTAATCTTTACATTATATACATTATCATACTTATGAGCACCAACTCATAATGAGGCTACAACCTTTGTTTTGCAAGATGCTACTTGCTGAGAGCACCAACTCTTTGGATTCTCTAGCACCCACTAGAAGGAAGCACCAACTCCCTAGTTTCTCTAGCACCCACTAAAAGGAAGCACCAACTCCCTAAGAGTTCCAGCACCAACTGGATGGAAGCACCAACTTCCAGTTACACTGGCACCAACCTGTATATCAGAGAACCAATGTTCTCCCTTGCACCACCTTGCCACCCTGGTTTTTCTGGCTGCAACCAGATGGAAGCTACAACTCCCTGTGTTCAAGCACCCACTTGAACCTCTGAGGACAACAGTCCTCCCTAGCACCTCCCAACCACCCTTAAATATAAATTTTGCTATATATAAGTTTATCACAGTTATACAATATTTATCAATGGCTTACCAGTCTTATCATTGTTCTGCTACATTGCTCTGCTCTACCTAGATCAGTTTCTTCCTGCACACTCCCCTTACACTTTATGTTCTTCTACCTTTTATTCTCTGTGTACCATGTCCCTTCAATGCACCATTCCTCTTCTATGCATTTTGGCTACTGCACTCTGCCTCTTTCTACATGCATAAATCCCTCTCAACAACAACCCTCATCTCTTCTTTGTTCTGCATTCTTATAGTCTCTGTGCACCTTGTGCATGCCATATGCACAATGCTTCTGCATGCTCTTCATGTCAAGTGCTCTACCTGATCATCATTGCAACTCTTCAGATTCTCTGGCTGTTAAACGCATGTGTCCATCATCATTGGGTGTTATGCTAAGATTCCTTAGCCTGTCTACCAGTCGAGACTCTTCATCTTCTATGTCACAGTCGAGCTCATCCTCTCTGTTGCAGTTACAGGCTTCAACGCTCTTCCATCTGTCAATCACCTCCTGAACAGTCTTCATTCCACTGGCAGATGCCTTGAGACTCTTCATCTTCTCTGGCGATCACCCTGAAGTCTCTTCCAGTCCTCTAGCAGAAACAATCAGTCGTTTCTAGCAGTTACACTGTGAACCTCCAAAAACTACATCAGCAACTGAATTGCCACTGATCAATTAACTGTGAAGACCAACAGTAGCCCTTTTATCATATGCCTGATTAACATGCACCATTGGATTATAAATAATGGGTCTCGCACTTATTTCTCCATTTCAAAATTCGACATTTCGACATTCTTGTGGTGAAGAGTTATCTTGATGCTCCATGTCACGATCTCCGAAATGGAGTTTAGTTGTTAGCGCCTTTCGCAATTTTGCATTTCAGCACTTCGATACTCCTGTGATGAAGAGTCTTGACTCTTGACTCCTCCAACTCCCGGTATCCAAAACTCCACTTGATGTGCCTGTTTCAGGATTTTTGGCGTTTCACATTTCAACACTTCAGGACTCCTGTGATGAAAAGTCTCGACTCTTGAATCCTCCAACTCCCGATATCTGAAACTCTAGTTGATGTGCTTGTTTCAGAATTTTCGACGTTTCGCATTTCGACACTTCGGGACTCTTGACTCCTCCAACTCCCGGTATTCGAAACTCCGGTTGATGTGCCTGTTTTAGGATTTCTACGTTTCACATTTCAGCACTTCGGGACTCCTGTGATGAAGAGTCTTGACTCTTGACTCCTCCAACTCCCGGTATCCGAAACTCTGGTTGATGTGCCTATTTCGAGATTTTGGCGTTTCGCATTTTGGCACTTCGGGACTCCTGTGATGAAGAGTCTTGGCTCTTGACTCCTCCAACTCCCGGTATCTGAAACTACGAAATGGAGTCTTTGTTTCTGATACCCGAAATGGAATTTAGCTTCTGATCTTGTCATGTGATTATAGTTGTGTTGTAGGTCATGATCTTTGCCATCAATGACAAACATGCATACTTTGCACTCTATGTGCATCTCTACTCTATCTCTTATGGTCTTCACGAGCTTGCTCTGCTGTGTCTTCCCAAAATACTTCTAGTTTCCGCCTGGCACATTATACCTGTACTCAAGCCATCATCGTTGTTGTACTTGGCATCAATGACAAGCATACGTTGTCTGTAAAACATGCCAACAATCTCCCCCTTTGGCATTGATGGCAACAAAGGCACCTGACCCTGTTCTTTTCTCCCCCTTTGACATCAATGTCAAAGAAAACATGCTCCCCCTGAGCTATTGTAGTATTTTTTGGAGGTATCAAATATTCAATCAATACAAACTACCCCTAACAGGATGGACTCTCTTAGGTGTGAGACGGGATGACACCCAACCTTTGTCTGAGATATTCAAATGGTGTCTTGGCTAGGGGTTTAGTAAAGATGTCTACAATTTGTTCTGTGGTTGGAATGTAATGGACATGAACAATCTGATTGGTGACCTGCTCTCTCAGAAAATGGTATTTTATGGGAATATGCTTGGTCTTGGAGTGGAATACAGGATTCTTGGACACACTGATGGCACTAGTGTTATCACAATGAATTGGGATCGGTCCAACATATTTTACCTCCAAGTCTGCAAGTGTCTGAATCATCCATAATACTTGAGTGCAATAGGTAGCAACTGCAATGTACTATGCCTCTGTAGTTGATAAAGAAATGGAACCTTGCTTTTTACTCAACCATGCTACTAGAGAATCTCCTAAGAAGAACGCACCTCCACTCATGCTTTTCCTTTCATCCATGCAGTTAGCCCAATCAACATCTAAGTAGACTGATAATTGAAAATTCTGATTCTTAGGATACCATAGGCCATAGTTCATTGTTTCTTTCAAATATCTGAATATTCTTTTGACAGCTAGCAAATGACTCTGTTTAGGTGCAGACTGATATCTTCCTACCATTCCAACA
>ML815257.1:50876-80844 GCA_009831015.1 Picea engelmannii | reverse complement strand
TCCAGAAGGAAAAGTTTGTTCCATTGAACAGAGGGGCCTTATTGGTTGAATTTCCTTCATGGCTTGACATGTTTAAGCTCTAGGATCTACCCTTAGATAAAAGGGGTCGGCTCTGATACCAATTGTTGGAAAACTGAGAGGGGGGGGGTGTGAATTAGTTGTTACCGTGCTTAAAAAATTATGCTTATTTTAAACTCTTTGTAGAACACTTAATGTCAATCACAATAATGCAGGGAAGTAAGCAATAGAAAATTCATCATCACTCACACATATGAAATATACAGAGACACAATATTTCTTGAGGAAACCCATAAAGGGTAAAAACCTCTTCTTCTTTATATGATAAGTAATCTTTACATTATGTACATTATCATACTTATGAGCACCAACTCATAATCAGGCTACAACCTTTGTTTTGCAAGCTGCTAGTTGTTGAGAGCACCAACTCTCTGGATTCTCTAGCACCCACTAGAAGGAAGCACCAACTCTCTGGTTTCTCTATCACCCACTAGAAGGAAGCACCAACTCCCTAAGAGTTCCATCACCAACTGGATGGAAGCACCAACTTCTAGTTACACAGGCACCGACCTGTATATCAGAGAACCAATGTTCTCCCTTGCACCACCCTACCACCCTGGTTTTTCTGGTTGCAACTAGATAGAAGCTACAACTCCCTGTGTTCAAGCACCCACTTGAACCTCTGATGACAATAGTCCTCCCTAGCACCTCCCAACCACCCTTAAATATAAAGTTTGTTATATATAAGTTTATCACAGTGATACATTATTTATCAATCATTTGTCAATCTTATCATTGTTCTGCTACACTGCTCTGCTCTACCTGCATCAGTGTCTTCCTGCACACTCCCCTTATGCGTTATGTTCTTCTTCCTTTTATGCTTTGTGCACCATGTCCCTTCAATGCACCATTCATCTTCTATGCATTTCGGTTGTTGCACTCTGCCTCCTTCTACGCGCATAAATCCCTCTCAACAACAACCCTCATCTCTTCTTTGTTCTGCATTCTTATAGTCTCTGCACACCTTGTGTATGCCATATGTGCAATGCTTTTGCATGCTCTTCATGTTGAGTGCTCCACTTGATCATCATTGCAACTCTTCAGCTTCTCTAGCTATTAAACCCATGTTTCCATCATCACTGGGTGTTATGCTGAGATTCCTTAGCCTCTCTACCAGTTGAGACTCTTCGTCTTCTCTGTCACAATCGAGCTCATCCTCTCTGTTGCAGTTACAGGATTCAACACTCTTCCATCTGTCAATCTCCTTTTGAACAGTCTTCATTCCACTGGCAGATGCCTTGAGACTCTTCATCTTCTCTGGCGATCACCCTGAAGTCTCTTCCAGTCCTCTGGCAGAAACAATCAGTCATTTCTAGCAGTTACACTGTGAACCTCCAAAACCCACATCGGCAACTGAATCGCCATTGATCGATTAACTGTGAAGAGAAACAGTATCCCTTCAATCATATTCCTGATTAACCTGTACCATTGGATTATAAATTATGGGTCTTGCACTTATTTCTCCATTTCGCAATTCGGCATTTCGACATTTCGACATTCCTGTGGTGAAGAGTTATCTCGATGCTCCATGTCGCAATCTTTGAAATGGAGTTTAGTTGTTAACGCCTTTCGCAATTTCTCATTTCAGCACTTTGGGACTCCTGTGATGAAGAGTCTCGACTCTTGACTCCTCCAGCTCTCGGTATCTGAAACTCCACTTGATGTGCCTGTTTCAATATTTTCAACGTTTCGCATTTCGACACTTCGGGACTCCTGTGATGAAGAGTCTCGACTCTTGAATCCTCCAACTCCTGGTATCCGAAACTCAGGATTTTCGACGTTTCGCATTTCGGCACTTCGGGACTCTTGTGATGAAGAGTCTTGACTCTTGACTCCTCCAACTCCCAATATCTGAAACTCCGGTCGATGTGCCTGTTTCAGGATTTTGGCGTTTCGCATTTCGGCACTTCGGGACTCCTATGATGAAGAGTCTTGACTCTTGACTCCTCCAACTCCCGGTATCCAAAACTCCGGTTGATGTGCCTGTTTTGGGATTTCAGCGTTTCGCATTTCGGCACTTCAGGACTCCTATGATGAAGAGTCTTGACTCTTGACTCCTCCAACTCTTGATATTCGAAACTCTGAAATAGAGTCTTTGTTTCTGATACCCAAAATGGAATTTAGCTTCTGATCTTGTCATGCAATTATCATTTTGATGTTGGTCGTGATCTTTTCCATCAATGAAAAACATGCATACTCTGCACTCTGCATGCACTTCTTCACTATCTCTTCTGGTCTTCATGAGCTTGCTCTGCTGCGTCTTCCCAAAATTATTCTGGTGCCCGCCTGGCACATTATACCTATACTCAAGCCATCATCGTTATTGTACTTGCCATCAATGAAAAGCATACGTTGCCTGTAAAACATGCCAACAAGTGCATGCTCATCGGATTCATAAGAGGCATTGGAAAATTGGAAGAATAGAATGTATGAAGTCTCTACGCGGAGGTGTGCCAGGTTGACCAAGGCAGTTCACTGGATTGGCACAGAAGTAAGTAATCTTCCTACATTTGATGGCTTGAATCATTTAGAGACATTTCTAATTGAATTTGAGAAAATTGTACCTGTACAACAGAGGATGTTGGCACTAGTGGAATCCTTGAAAGAAACACCATATATATGGTGGGGAACACACAAGAAGAACATCACAGAGTGGGTGCAATGTCACACCTTATTGACAGTGTTCTTTTCAGACCAAGCTGAAGGTTTCGAAGTTCGATACATAGGTCAGAGTTGTCTTAAGGACCATGTGTGAAGTTTTGAGGAGGCCTAGAGCAGCATTCCTAAGGAACAATGGGTACATAATTTCATTAACACCCTAGATACTACGCCTATCAACTAGTATCTTTAAGAAGAACTACACTTAGCCACTAAAGATTGGTATGGTATGACCCAAAACTTTATATCTACATTCCTATTTGAAAGCTAGTACCCCACAATAGATTAGGCTTTACAAATTATAAGACATAAGGTCTTTGAGGAAGTATGTAACCCCTCTTTTAAACAAGAAGAAGATGAATGGACTGTGCCTCTTAAGTGGTTAGAGGGTTGTTATCGTATTAACGTTGATTAAGATGATGATCCTAGGAATGTGAACATTTTAGAAACTGAAGGACAAAGAGATATAGAAGGGCCAGGGATTGAATTACCTTTTCTAGGGAATCCTATTAAAAATAATAAATTTAACATTGGAATAGAACAAGCACCTAAGTTATCAAATGTTGGAGATTATTGGGATGATTCTATTATTAGTAATATTGCAGAACTATCGCACGAGTACCAGGACTTGTTTCCAACCAATTTCACAGATATGAAGGGAATTAAAGGGCCCATGGGAGAAATGAAGATCTCTTTGAGAGAAGATGCAAGACCTATCAAGAAGAGGCCCTACAGATTGAATCCCAAGTACAATAAGAAAGTTAATATTGAATTAGATAGAATGTTGGAAGCAGGAATCATAGAACCAGTTGAAGAATCTGAATGGATCAACCCTATGGTGGTCCAAGATAAGAAGTCAGGAGAAATTTGAATCTATGTAGATCTAAGGAAATTGAACGATGCATGTTTACATGATCCATTCCCTATACATTTTACTGATGAAGTTCTAGATAATGTAGGAGGACAAGAATTTTATTTATTCACAGATGGATTTTCAGGCTATCAGCAGATCAGAATTGCTAAGGAGGACAGACACAAGACCACATTTGCAACAGAATGGGGTTCTTTTTAGTACATTGTGATGCCTTTTGGGTTGAATAATGCACCAACCATCTTTTCCAGGGTGGTGGTAAAAGCATTTAAGGAATTCTTACATAATGTTTTGGAAGCATACTTTGATGACTGGACCATTTTTAGTCTACTAAAAGATCATATTGAATGTCTAAGATTAATGTTAGATAAGTACAGGCAATGCCAGATTTCCCTGAACTTGAAGAAGTGTATTTTATTTTCACCTTTTGGAGTGTTGTTAGGACACGTTGTGTGTAATCAGGGGTTGTTGGTAGATCCTTCCAAGATTGCTATCATTGTTGATCTACCTCCTCCTACTTCAGTTACGCAACTACTCACTGCATTGGAACACACTGGATATTATAGAAAGTTTATTAAATGCTACGCATAGATAACAACACCTATGGAGAAGCTATTAAAGAAGGATAGTAAGTTTCAATGGATAGAAGAATGTCAGTAGAGTTTTGACACACTAAAGTGGAAAATGGTCACTGTGCCTATCTTGGTTTTTCCAGACTCGGGTAAGGAGTTCAATGTTCATGTCGATGCTTTGTCCATTACATTAGGAGCAGCTTTAGCACAGCCAGGAGCAAGAGACATCAACCGCCCTATAGCCTTTGCTAGCAGGAATATTTCTACATCTTAAAGGAATTATACTACCATTGAAAAAGAAGGCTTAGCTATGATATATGTACTGCAGAAGTTTAGACACTACTTGTTGGGAGGAAATTTTAAGATGTTTATTGATCATTCTACATTGAAGTACTTAGTCAACAAGCCAGTGTTGGGGTGAATAATATGCATATGGCTACTATTATTTCATGAGTATGACTTTGAGATCATGGTCAAGCCAAGAAGAATGAATAAAGGACCTGATCACTTATCTAGGTTAGAACATGGTGAGGAACCTACCATCCTGGATGATACCCTAACAGATGCACAATTGTTGTCCATCAGAAAAGTCAATGATCACTTCGCTGAAATAGTCCAGTTCCTATCCATAGGAATTTCACTTCGCGAGTACATAGTTATTCAGAAGAAACAGTTGGTTGTCTGCACTGCATATTATCAACTTATAGTTGGGAAATTATATAATATGGGATCATATGAGATCTTAAGAAGATGTGTTATGGAGTCTGAAAGACCATTGATCCTTGCATAATCACATGAAGGCATTATAGGAGGGAATCATGCAGGGAAAGAAACATCGCAGAAGGTTCCCAGAGCTGTCCTTTGGTGGCCCACTTTACATAAGGATGCTAAGGAATACTATAGAGCCTACAATATATGTCATAGAATAGGAAATTCGTCAAGAAGGGATGAGATGCCTTTAGTACCTCAATTAAACTTAAAAACATTTGAGAAATGAGCTATTGACTTTGTGGGACTGACCAACCCACCAGGAAAGCACACAGGAGCTCGATACATTATCACAGCTATAGAGTATTTGACCAGATGAACAGAAGCAAGAGCAGTTAAGGATTGTAGTGAAGCTACAGTTGCACAATTCATCTTTGAGGATATCATAACCAGATTTGGATGCCCAAAGATCGTTATGAGTGATCAAGGCACACATGTAATCAACAAAACTATTGAAGCCTTGACTTGGGAGTTCGAAGTTCACCATCATAAGAGAAATCCATACCACCTACGGGAGAATGGTACAGTCGAAGCCTTCAATAAGATCCTAGAGACAACACTGACTAAGATTTGCAATGTTAACAAAGATTATTGGGATCTAAGAATTCCAACAATGTTATGGGATTATAGAACTACTTTCAAAAATCTAACCACACAAACTCTCTTTAAGTTAGTATATGGCTTGGAAGTAGTGGTACCTATGGAATACTTGGTTCCTACTTTAAGAATTACATCATTTACAGGTATGGATGATGTCGGAACTATTCAAGATAGGATCACACAATTGATCGAAATGGAGGAAGAAAGTTTCATTGCAGGATTTCATCAACAGGTACAAAAAGAATGAGAAAAGGCTTACAACGACAGACATATCAAGAAGAAAACATTTAAACAAGGGGATTTGGTATTTTTGTATGACAACAAGTTCATGAAGCATCCAGGGAAGTTTATGACACATTGACTTGGCCCATTTGAGGTTTCCTATGTTACAGAAGGTGGAGATGCATAGTTGAAGACTCTTAATGGAGAATGGAAGGATGGTTTAGCTCATGGGAGCCGGTTGAAGCTGTATCGTGACAACCAGCTTCCCCATGGCTCTCAGTAAAAGAAAAGGAAGAAGGTTCCAGGTACTAGGTGCAGTTGAAATTGGGTACCAGACACAAGAAAAGACAGACTACACACGATAGGGAGGGACAAAGAAGAAAGAACAGGCTACTCTGTGTAGTCTGCAGTAGAAGTAATATAGGAGGTTTGACCCTATAGTGACTCGAGACGAGTCACATGTGAGTGTTGGGGGCCCGTTGGCCCCTGGTCATGTATTAAGGAAGAAATCAAATATTAAAGAAGAAGAAAGACAAGGTATGAAGAGCATAGAAGGCACACAAACCGAAGAGGAGGCGAAGTGGTTAAAGAAGAAGAAAAGAAGGAGCAAGGTAAAGGAAAAATGAGTCATTAAAGGAGAAGATCAAGGAAAACAAAGCAGTAAGGAAGATGAATCATGGACAGGTCAGCAAGTGAAATAAGAGACTAATAGGTGTTTTGGAGCACCTTGTGGAGAATAAGGACGGACAGGGTAGTGAAGTCCTTAAAATGTGGGTCATATGGACCTAGGGTTTTGGTACCTAGGGTTGTCTAAGAGTCATGAAATGTATAAATAAATGTCTAGAAGAGTTGAGAGGGTTGGTTGTTGTTGGTGTGGATCTAGAGAGATTAAACTGGAATAAAGAGAAAGAGAGAGAGAAGGATATGTAGCTAAATGCGCAGATAGAACTATATGTTTACATGTTATATCAATAAACACAGTTATGTGGACGTAGCCCTAGGGAGAGGGTGAACCACATAAATATTGTTTTTCTTGTGGTTGATGTTGTGTTATTTGTTATCTGTTATACTGTTATTCACTGTTATTGTTCCCATTGAAGATAATGAGATATAACTAACTTCATGAATATAGACATAGTAAGGTTAAGAATCTCTAGGTTGGGCGCTGTTATTCTGGAATCATATTGCACTTCCTCTGGTTGTAGACACTTGTGTCATGCAACCCCTCTGTTGTCGACAAATTTGGGTGAGACATCATCTGCTTCACAAGTGTTACCGAAAGGGCCAGTAATTAGGGTTTGTTGGTGTGTTGTTAGATTTGAACCCTAGGTCTCCCCCTGTGCCAACAAATGGTGTTGTTGAAGGGAGTTTTGTTTGGAACTTTGTATAATCTGCAAGGAAACACTATTAGTGATGGGTGTAATATTTCTATTGTTCTTGATATTGGAGTTGAATAAGAAAGAACTCCTACAGAATCTGGAGAAAAGGTTATGTTCTGGCATCAAAGGCTGCGGAATATCGGAGAGAAGGGTCTTCAACTTATACACGGTAAAGGTATGGTTGAAGGTATGTCTAACTGCTCTCTGGATTTTGATTTCTATGAACATTTTCTATATGGGAAGAAAAATCGAGTAAGATTCCCCTCTGGTGCAACGAGGGCGGAAGGAATTTTATAGCTAGTTCACAGTGATGTTTTTGGACCTATGTTGGTCCCATCATTGGGAAAATATGTGTACTATGTCTCATTTATAGATGAATTCTCGAGGAATACTTTGATATATTTCCTCAGGAAGAAATCTGAAGTCTTTGACAGGTTTAAAGAGTTTAAGGTTCTTGTTGAGAATCAAACAAAGAAAAGAATTAAGGTGTTGAGGATAGATAATGGTGGAGAGTTCTACGGGATTGAATTTGAAGAATTATGTAAGAAGTGTGGTATAGGAAGGAAGAAGACTACTCCATATACACCTTAGAAGAATGGAGTTGCAGAAAGTATGAACAAGAGGATGATGGAAAAAGCAAGGTGCATGCTCATTTGTGCCGAGTTAGGGAAAGAATTATGGGCAGAGACAATGGGTATTGCATGTTACCTGGTCAACAGATAAGCCTCGTCAACTTTGGATGACAAGACTCCATAAGATTTATTGACTGATAAGGAACCTTCTCTCACACATCTCAAGGTATTTGGCTATGATGCATATGTTCATGTTCCAAAGGAAAACATGAGTAAGCTAGATAAAAAGGTTGAAAAGTGTATCTTTATTGGATATAATGATGGTCTCAAAGGTTATAATCTTTGGAACCCAGAAACTAAGAAGGTAGTGTATAGCCAAGATGTGGTATTTAAATAAATGAAGGGTGTTGTTAAACCGGAAGCCTATTGGCACAGGGGCAGACCCAGGGTTCAACTCTAAAAGCGCACCAACAATCCCTAACTATTGGACCTTTCGGAAACACCTGCGGAGAAGATGTAGTCTCACCTGAAGTAGCAATAGGGATTTGCAGGAAACATGTGTCTACAACCAAAGGAAATGGAAAGTGAATCCAAAATAACAATACATAGAAATCTAGTTATTCCTTACCACACTTAAGCCTGCTTCACACGGTTTTATCTCAGATCTAACACAATAATGTAATAATAGTATAGCAGACAACAAAGAACACAACATCAATCACATAGAAAAACAAGATATATGTGCTTCACCCTCTCCCTACGTCTATGTCCATAGAACTGTGTTTCTTGATATATTATATGAAAACATACAGTTCTATCTACACACTTAGCTTGCATATCTCTTTCCTTCTCTTCTCTCCCCTCCCTACGCACCCAGCTACAGGGTTGATCTTCGCACCCAGTTGAAGATATTACAATGCAAGAATACTCTCGAAAAATGTAGTACCTCTCTCTCACAACAACAATAATCGTCAATCCTTGGCCAACGACGACCAACAAATAACAACAACAACCCCTCTTCTCTCCTCTAGATATTTATTTATACATTACAATGACTCTCAGACAACCTTAGATTGAATTCTAGGTGTCAAAACCCTAGGTGTCTCAAACCCTATGTCAACTTGACCCGCATTTTCAGGGCTTCGGTAGCCTATCTTTCCTTCATTACCATGAGGTGCTCCAAGCATCCGTTGGTGTCTTTTTTCATTTGTTGAGTTGTCCACGATCCATCTTTCCTTGCTTCTCTATCTTCCCTGATATTCTCGTTCAACGGATCGATTTCCCTTACTTCACTCCTTCTTTTCTACTTCTTTGGCCACTTCGACCCATTCTCAATCAATGTGCCTTATGCGCAGTTCGTACTTCGCGCTTCTTCCTTAATCTTCGTTTCCTTCCATAAACAAGGGCTAATAGACCCCCAACATTCACCTGTGACTCGTCCCAAGTCACTACAAAACTGAACCTTTTTTTTTACTTTGACTTTAGACTGCGCGAAGCAGCCTGTGCTCTCTTCTTGATCCCTCCCTTCCTTGTGCAGACTATCTTTTCTATGTTTGGTACCTAGTTTCAACTACACTTGGTACCTATACCCTTCTCCATATGCTTTTACTGAGAGATGTGAGGCAGTTGGTTGTCATAGTACAATTTCAACCGGCTCCCATTTACCAAAACTTTCTTCCATTCTCCATTCAAGGTCTTCAACTACGCATCTCCTCCTTTTGTGATATAGGAAACTTCAAATGGCCCAAGCCAATGTGTCTTGAACTTCCCTGGATGCTTCTTGAACTTTCTTTCATATAACAAGACCAAATATCCCTTCTTAAATTCCTTCCTCTTAATATGTATGTCATGATAAGCCTTTTCTCTTTCCTTTTGTACATGTTGATGCAATCTTGCAATAAAATTGTCTTCTTCTAGTTATACCAACTGCGCAAGCCTATCTCGAACAATGCCAGTGTCATCCATATCTATAAATGTTGTAATTATTAAACTAGGAACCAAGTATTCCATATGTACCACTACCTCTAATCCATATACTAACTTAAATGGGGTCATTGATAACTTCTTGCAGGTAGTTCTATAGGCCCATAACACTGTTGGAATTCTTAAATCCCAATCATCTATGTTCACACTACAATAATTCGTCAGTGTTATCTCCCAGATCTTATTGAAAGCTTCGACTATATCATTTGCCTGTGGGTTGTATGGGGTTCTCTTCTGATGGTGAACTTCGAATTCCTACGTCAAGGCTTCAATAGTCTTATTGATGAAGTGTGTGCCTTGATGACTCATGAGCTTCTTCGGGCATCCAAATCTAGTTATGATATCCTCAAAAATGAATTGTGCATTTGTAGTTGCACTACAATCCTTAACTACTCTTGCTTCTTCCCATCTGGTCAAGTACTTTGTCGCAGTAATGATGTATCTCGCTCCTGTGCGCCTTCTTGGTGGATTAATAGGTCCCACAAATTCAATGGCACTTTTTTCAAATACTTGTAGTGTTAATTGTGGTGCCAAAGGAATCTCATATCTTCTAGACATCTTTCCTACTCTCTGACATACATCACAGGCTATGTATCATTCCTTAGCATCTTTATGTAAATTAGGCCACCAAAGGCCATCTCTTAGAATCTTCTATGTTGTTGTTTTCCCTTCATAGTGTCCTCCTGCAATGCCTTCATGTGATTCTACCAAAATTAGTGATCTTTCTACCTTCATAACGCATCTCCGCAAGATCTCATCAGGTCCCATCTTATACAATTATCCATCTATCAGTTGAAAATCGGCAGCGCAGACTACCAATTGTTTCTTCTGCATAATTGTATATTTGTGAGGTGCCATTCCTATGGACAGGAACTGAACTATCTCGTCAAAGTGATCGTCAACTTTCCTAATGGACAACAAATGTGCATCTAGAAGTGTATCTTCCATACTAGTAGGTTCCTCTCCATGTTCTAACCTAGATAAGTGGTCAGGTCCCTTGTTCATTCTCCCTGGTTTCACCACGACCTCAAAGGCATATTCCTGGAATAACAGTAACCATCTGCATATCCTTCCCCCCAACACTGGATTTTTGACTGAGTATTTTAACGCATAGTGGTCAGTGAACATCTTAAAATTTCCTCCCAACAAATAGTTTTGAAACTTCAGTAGCGCATATACCATAGCCAAGACTTCTCTTTTAGTTGTAGTATAGTTCCTTTCAGCTGTGGAAATCTTCCTACTTGCAAAGGCTATGGGGTGGCCAATATCTCCTGCACCTAGCTATGCTCAAACTGCTCCTAATTCTATTGATGAAGCATCGACATGAACATTGAACTCCTTACCCCAATCTGGGAAAACCAAAATAGGTGCAGTAACCATTTTCTCTTTTAGTGTGTCAAAGCTCTATTGGAATTCTTTTGTGCATTGAAACTTATTGTATTTCTTTAATAGCTTATCCATAGGTGTTGTTATATGTGCATAACCTTTAATGAACATTTTGTAGTATTCAATGTATCCTATCCTAGTTCGCAACTGTCTAACTGTAGTAGGGGGAGGTATATCAACAATGATGGCAATCTTGGAAAGATCTACCAACAATCCCTTCTTACACACAATATGCCCTAGAAGCACTCCAAAGGGTGAAAAGAAAATGCATTCTTCAAATTCAGGGAAATATAACATTGCCTGCACTTATCTAACATCAATATTAAACATTCAATATGGTCTTTCATTAGGCTAAAGACAGTCCAATCATCAAAATAAGCTTCTAGGAATTTGTGTAAAAAGTCCTTAAATGCTTCTACCACCACCCTAGAAAAGATGGTTGGTGCATTCTTTAGGCAAAAAGGAATCACAGTATAGTGGAACGACCCCCATTCTATTGTAAATGTGGTCTTATGTCGATCTTCCTTAGCAATTATAATATGATAATATCCTGAAAACCCATCTGTGAAGGAGTAAACCTCTTGTTCTCCTACATTATCTAACACTTCGTCAGTAAAAGGTGTAGGGAATGGGTCATGTAGACATGAATCATTCAACTTTCTTAGGTCTACACAAATCCTGATTTCTCCCATCTTCTTATCTTGGACTACCATAGGGATAATCCATTCAGATTCTTCAATAGGTTATATGATTCCTGCTTCCAGCATTCTATCCAATTCAATCCTAACATTCTACTTATATTTGGGATTCAGTCTGTAAGGTCTCTTCTTGATATGTCTTTCATTTTGTCTCAGAGGGATCTTCATTTATCCCATGGGCCCTTTAATTCCCTTCATATCTATGAACTTGTTTGGAAACAAGTCCTGATATTCATGTAATAGTTCTGTGATCTTTCTAATAGTGGCATCATCCCAATAATATCCATCATTTTCCATATTAGGTGGTTGTTCTGTTCCAACGTTAACTTTCTTTATTTTAATAGGTTGTCCAACAAAGGGTAATTCAATCTGAGGACCTTATATGTCTCTGTGACCTTTAGTTTCTGCAATGTTTACATCTCTAGGGTCATCATCCTCATTGGCATTAATATTGTAGAAATCATGTAGTTGTTGAAGAGGCGTAGTCCATTCATCTTCTTCTTGCTCAAAATGGAGGTTAGGTGCCTCCTCAAAGACCTTTTGTCTTACAATGTGTAACGCCTGATCTATTGTAGGGTATTGGCTTTCAAATAAGAAGGTAGTGACGAAGTTCTAAGTCATTACATACCAGTCTATGGTGATGAGGTGCATTTCCACTTGAAGATACCAGTTGATAGGCGTAGTATCCAAGGTGTTAATGAACTTATGCACCCATTGTTCTTTAGGGATGTTGTTCTAGGCCTCCTCAGAGCTCTGCATGTGGTCCTTAGGACAAATCTAGCCTGTGTAATGAACTTCTTGTCCTTTTGCTTGTTATGAAAAGCGCATTGTCAATAAGGTGTGACATTGTTTCCATTCCTCGATGTTCTTGTGTGCTCCCCACCATCTAGCTAGTGTGGCTTTCAATGCTTCATCTAGTGCCAACATCCTCTGTTGTACTAGTACAATTTTCTCGAATTCAGCTAGAAATGTTTCTAAATGATTCAAGCCATCAAACGTTGGAATGTTACTTACTTTGGTGCCAATTCAGTGAACTACTTTGGTCAATATGGCACATCGTCATGTGGAGACTTCATACATCTTGTTTTTCCAGTTTTCTAATGCCTCTTCTAAATCTGATGAGCATGCACTCTCACTTCGTCAGCTGAGATTTATGTCTGCTGTAGGATTAATGTAATCCTATTGTCTTTCGGTCAGCTTGTAAATTTTCTCCAACTCATATGTGTGGTCTTCTTCCTCGATAGGTTCTGTGTATCTACGACCTTCATCTGGGTCCAGAGGTGTAATGAATTTAAGGCCATTACCTTCAAATGTCATTCTTCTCTTCTTGAGTTCAACGATAGTCAAATTGTTGAAAGCCCAATCAATTCCTAGCAGTGCAGGATAAGGACAACTATCATCAACAATCTCAATTACTTCAAAGTTTGCAAATGTTCTTACCCCATCAATGTCTATAGGGACATGTTATAATATTCCAAAGGGGCTCACTGCCTGCTGATTAGCCATCATAAGCCTGATAGGAGAGTAAATTGGTCTGGGTTTTCCCATCAGTGCCCAAGTCTTCTTTGTCATAACATTGACTTTTGATCCCAAGTCAAGGACCACATAGTCCACATTCTAATCTCCAATTTGAGCGCTAAGGTGTAATTCCTTGTTTGTTCTCCTTTTCCTTGATACTTGATTCACAGCTCTACTCAACATAGGATCTATTTTCCCAATTTCATATTTCCTTATTAGGTGTTGTAATTACTGTACATCCTTTTCATCTTTAATTAAATTGATACAAGTATATAAGAAGTCCATGAGTTTGCTTACCTCTTTTCCTTGTTTGGATATAGAAAACTGATCAAATGTTGGTGTCATTTTACATTCCCTTACTTCTGGTTGTGCCTTAGATGAAGAGGCTTGTCCTTCTACAAATTTCTTCCTTGCTTCCTCAAAAGTATGCCTCTCTCTCCTTGGGTCAAACAATTGTGCCTTCTTTGCAGCTCTTCCAATCCCTGATCCTTCTGCAGTCTTTCCTGGGGTTACTCTGTCTTCTCTTGTAACAACGCCTCCTCTAGTAATAACAACGATCCTGGGGTCCTCACCGCGAGGTTATGCTTATATTAGTTGAACTTTCTAGTTTCCTCCTCGTCTCTCCTAGAGTTTGGCCAACAATATTGGGCAATATTCAATGACATGATCGAATGAGTTACAATAGTTTCAAGTGATACAAGGGTTCTGACAATCCCTTGCCAAATGTCATGGATGTGCGCAGTTATAACAGAGGATATTTTCTCTACTTCGACCCATACCTCCTCCTCCTCCTCTTCCTCTAAATCCACTGTGAGGATTGAAGTTTCCTCTTTCTGGGGATTTGAACTACGTACTATTTCCTTCTTGTTGTGTCTCTCCTTGGATCCTATATGTATCCCTTGATATTTCATGCAAGAGATCATAAGCCCTACAATCCTTCTCATCATGTCTCATAGAGTTAAAGAATGTTCAGTAAATATTGGTAGGTGTATGGACATATTTTTTCATATAGTAGCATTCACCAAGGCGATGTCTCGTTCTCCATACCTCGCACCAGGGTATAGTAGCCTACTTGAAGGGACTAGGTGCTCCAGAGGCCAAGTATTCATGAAATAAGGGCACTGATCTTTTTCATGGCCCTCTGATTTACATTTGATACACCATATATCTTCTCTTTTCTATTTTCCTTTATCTTTGTTCATATCTTCGACTTGTAAGGATAGGTTAGTTAGATGGTTTAAGATTTAGCTCATACCTAGGTTGGATTCTCCTACATGGGTTGCTTCTAGTTTCATGGAAATATCCAGAGCTTCAGCCTGTGAAGCGATTTTCTATTGCATCAGAGGAACTCTGATATGTGGCAGGACAGAAACAATGAACTATTCTTTATTCTGTTCATCTGTAATCTAAAAATTCAAATGGCTTGTCAGGGTCTTAAACCTATAATCGAACTCCCAAACAGGTTCAGCGACCTTCTGCTTGATTTCCTTCAATTATGTAATACACTGTGACTCTGAATTAAGTGTCTTGAATTCTGCACTCAACACATTTTCAATGTCATTCAGTGGTTTAGGTTGTGCAGTCGTTGTATAAAACTTCATGCACCAGCTCAGTGTGAGATCCCTCAAGGTAGTACTGAACTGATCTCTTTTGACAGTTTCGACAATGACTTTCTTAATACTCCATACAAATTTGCATAAGAACCAGTGATGGTCAGGATCTTCAAATCCATCTCCTCTGAAGATGGGTAACCTCATCTCATCTCCCATAGATATTCCTTGGTTTTCTGACTGAGTATGTGCTAGGTTGCTTGTAAAAGTACTCTGATGACTCTGACTACTTTGATTACTCTAGTTGCTTAATGCTGCTAAATCAACAGGGGAATTAATAGTGCTTACATCAATAGTAGGCGCAGTTCCTGAAGTTTCTGGCTCTCCTTGGCGAAGTTCTTCAAATCCTACCTCCTTTTTTCTTGTGGTCTATGAATTTTCTTCATCTGTTAGATATGATTCTTCTCCACTATAGAATCCCTCGTCTTCGTAGTTTTTCTTGAATAGGTTCGCAAGAGGAACCTGTCTGAATGGTATCCTATTGTGTGTGTGTCCAGTCTCTGTATCATTGTCGTTGTCTGAATTCTTGAAAATTACCTTTATTGTATCTTCAAGATATTATTCTCATGCAATAGCATCTTAATTCTCAGCTTCAAAAAGTGTAGGAACTTCCCTCTAGGTCCCTTAAAGAAGTATCTCTCTGCTTGACTATATGATTCAACTATGTCAATGGAAAACTCAGTAATATACCCTCCAATAGTGCTATCAAACCAGAGATCCACTGCTCTAGACACAACATTATCAACTCTCTTGACCTTCTTGATCAATGTTGTTGTCCAAACCACAGGTTGTTTAGATTTGATCTCCAACTGGGTATCCGCTAATCTGGCTAACCACTCGTATAACTCCTTATGAACTCCTCCAAATAAAATCTTGTGTATGTCGATAAAGATTCACCTTCCCAACCAGTCTTCTATACTAATATTAGGGTTCTTGTTCTGGGATTCAGCGAAGTCCTTTTCTTGTTCTTCTATCCACTTTTTAATCTTTGTCTTCGATGGAAACCACCTTGACATTCCCTCAAGAAGATCCTGGTCCGGACAACAGAACCATTTGTTGGAGCAGGGGTAGACCCAGGGTTCAACTCTAACATCACACCAACAAGCCCTAACTACTGGCCCTTTCAGCAACACCTACGGAGCAGATGTAGTCTCACCCAAAGTAGCAATAAGGGGTTGTCGAAGACAAGTGTCTACAACCATAGGAAATGCAAAGTGAATCCAAAATAACAATACACAACAATCTAGTTATTATTTACCATACTTAAGCCGGCTTCGCACGATTATATCTCAGATCTAACACAATAATGTAATAACAATATAGTAGACAACAAAGAACACAACATCAACCACATAGAAAAACAAGATATATGTGGTTCACCCTATCCCTAGGGCTACGTCCACAGAACTGTGTTTCTTGATATATTTTATGAAAACATATAGTTCTATCTACGCACTTAGCTTACAGATCTCTCTCCTCTTCTCTCCCCTCCCTACGCACCCAGCTACAGGGTTGATCTTCACACCTATCTAAATATTTTACAATGAAAGAATACTCTCGAACAACATAGTACCTCTCTCTCACAACAACAATAGTCACCAATCCTTGACCAACGACGACCAACAAATAACAACAACAACCCCTCTTCTCTCTTCTAGATCTTTATTTATAAATTAGAATGACTCTCGGACATCCTTAGATCAAAGTCTAGGTGTCAAAACCCTAGATCCAAAAACCCTAGGTGTCTGAAACACTAGGTCAACTTGACCCACGTTTTCAGGGCTTCACTAGCCTGTCTTTCCTTCTTTCCCGCAAGATGCTCCAAGTAACTGTTGGTGGATTTTTCCATTTGCTGAGTTTTCCACGATACATCTTTCCTTGCTAATATGTCTTCCCTGATCTTCTCGTTCAATGGCTCACTTTCCCTTACTTCGCTCCTTCTTTTCTACTTTTTTGGCCACTTCGACCAATTCTCAGTCAATGTGCCTTTTGCATAGTTCATACTTCACGCTTCTTCCTTAATATTTGCTTCCTTCCATAACCAAGGGCCAACAAAGTCCTACCAAGTAAGGAAGAACCATAGAAAATAGTTTTTGATTTAAAGGATGATGAGTTAAACTCTACAGAAGAGCATGAATCAGAAGAAGAATATCCTCACACTCCAGTATTGAGGAGATCAGTTCAAGAAAGAAGGCTACTGGAAAGGTATACTCCATCTGATTTTCATTCAAATTTTTATTTTTCTATTACTGATGATGATACTAGAACTGTCATGGAGGCAATGGATTCAGAGGATGAAAATCCATGGAAAAGGGCCATGGATGAAGAAATGGCGTCGTTGGATAAGAATGAGGCTTGGGATCTAGAGGAGTTTCCAACTGGAAAAAATCCCATTGGAAGCAAATGAGTATTTAAAAAGAATTTGGATGCAGAAGAAAAAGTGGAGAAATACAAATCTCGGTTAGTAGCAAAGGGTTATTCCTAGGTTGAGGGAATTGATTTTGGTGAGATTTTTTCTCCTCTTTCCAAGTTAACCTCTATAATATTTATTTTATCTATTGTTGTTGCATTTGATTTTGAAGTAGAACAAATGGATGTGAAAACAACATTCCTACATGGGGATCTGGAAGAAGAAATCTATATGAAGCAACCAGAAGGTTATGATGTGAAGGGAAATAAGGAGCTGGTATGCAAGCCAAAAAAGTCCTTTTATGGTTTAAAACAATCAGCAAGGTTGTGATATCAAAAATTTGATACTTATACACTGGGACTTGGCTTCATAAGAAGAAAATAGGATCACTGTGTGTATTTTAAATTAATTGGTGATCATTTGATTTATTTTTTCTTGTATGTGGATGACATATTGTTGATAAGAAACAACAAGGAGATTATCGAGGATGTGAAAAAACAGTTGTCCTCTAAATTTGACATGAAGGATCTCGGGGCTTCAAATTTCATTTTGGGCATGGAAATTAAAAGAGATCAGAAAAAGAGGAAACTCTAGCTAAATCAGAGAAAATGTGTCGAGACAATATTGCAGAGGTTTAATATGCAGGAATGTAAACCGTTCAAGGTTCTTATTCATGTTGGTGTAAATTTATCTGTGGATCAGTTTCCCAAGACACGGGAAGAGGAGGAGGACATGTCTCGTGTTCCATATGCGAGTGAAGTTGGAAGTTTTATGTATGCAATGGTATGTACTAGACCATACATTGCACATGCAGTGGGAATTTTGAGCAAGTATATGTCAAAACCAGGGAAGGAGCATTGGATAGTAGTAAAAAGGGTTTTTAGGTATTTGCGTGGCACTGCTAGCTATGGATTGTGATACCAAGGAATACTGGGATTGGACAGAGTGGTGGATATACACGTCTTTGTGGATTCATATTGGGATGGAGATCTATATCATAGGAGATCTAAAAGTGGGTATGTGTTTAACCTATTTGGAGGAGCAATAAGTTGGATGAGAAAAAGATAGGTTGTAGTGCAACTTTCAACTACATAAGTTGAATACATGGAAGCCACTCATGCAAGTAAGGAAGCAATATGGCTACAAATATTGTGTTCAAGTATTAGGTTGGTACAAAAATTTGTAAGGATATATTGTGATAGTCCAAGTGCAATTTTTCTGGCGAAGAACCTGACTTATCATTCAAAGACAAAGCATATTGATATTCAATATCACTTTTTGAGAGACACGATTGAAGAAAAGAAAGTATTGTTGATGAAGGTGGACATTTTGAAGAATGTTTTAGATTCATTAAAAAAATCTATGAGCATTGAGAAGTTCTCTTGGGGTAGAATATCCATGGGCATTGATGCCCTCGATTGTTTATTATGTAACCATGTAACCCCCTATATGCAAAGAAAACAACAATTGGGAGAATGTTGGGTATGTGTTATATTCTTTGTACGAGTAGAATTGTTTGTGTTGCACTAGGCACTTAAGGGGGCTTGAGGGGGGGTTCGGGGGTAGCACCCCCATGAAAAAAAATTATACCTCGGGAAACATGTCACATATGTAGGTGGTTTTTTGGCACATGGTTTCTTTGACGATGGTTTTCTATTTTCAGTTAAGGAATTAGGGTTGTTGACTAATCCAATTCATTGGGTTAGGTTTTTGTATGCCGCTGACTCCTATATGTATATTGTATTGTAAACAATGTATCACTATGAATGAATATAGAATATATTGGTTTTTCTGGTTTGTGTTTCCAAGGAAAAATATTTGTGTAATGTTTGTATTTTCCATTGTATCTTTTATGTTCTTTTACTGAAAAATTTGTTTGCAGTAAATATTGTACAAGGTTAAAATCTAAAAGATAAACTTACCGAAGGTGATATATACCGAGAATATGTTATCCTCCTCAAGCTCATTTAAAAAGAAAGGGGTATTCATCTATCTGGATGGGTGACAAATTGAAGGAAGTGGTTCAAGTTTTTTAGAATCCTTTATGGTAGCTATTGTCTCCCTTGAACATGGCACATGTTTGCGTCTCATATTATAATTGGGTAATCCACTTGTCTATGAGTCATACCAATTCTATGTGTCACCATATGTTTTCATCCAGACCAAGATTTCTCTTATTGTCGTCACATTACATTATTGGTACTCATCGAGTCAATGTTGTCAAGTTAGTTGTCATGCCTCATCATGTTCAAGGGAATATTCACTTCAAACCATCCATCTATAGTATTTCCTGTTTTAGTCCACACTCATTTGATTCACCATCTTACATCACTTTCCTGTGTCAATTTCGTGTCAATGATGGGGGATACATCAAGGCCCTCCTTCGATGAGTCTTTTCCTGTCGACTTCAACACATCATATGGGAATTAGACTTAGAAACTAGTTAGTACCTTGGGACATGCATGCCTCAATGGCATGCCTCCTCGCCTCCAACAATAGGCTTACATCATTGACCTCTAATCGGATGATTCCATGAATGTTCAACTTCAACTCATTTATTGACATTTG
Organism: Picea engelmannii; assembly: GCA_009831015.1. Classification (NCBI taxonomy): domain Eukaryota; kingdom Viridiplantae; phylum Streptophyta; class Pinopsida; order Pinales; family Pinaceae; genus Picea; species Picea engelmannii. The sequence continues at coordinate 60,951 of ML815257.1, read as the reverse complement.
TTGGATTGTACTAGGGTACCTTGGGAGTCATTGAAATCATTGATTATTTCCATCACACTTTTTAACGGTTTACCTCAATGACAGGTAATCAAGTGGTTTCTACCATGTTCAACATCAACACATCTATTGACATGGCTAGATTTGTGCCACATCGGGATTGGGACAAAGACCCTAGGTTGAGCGTTCACTATGTTATCTTCTTTGCCCAGGCTACGAAGGAGATCATTTGAGCATGCTAATATATAGATTGTTACATATATCCACATTGTATTGGTATGTGGCTATGTTTTATCATCTCATAGCTCTGTTGTGTATTTCTCGTGGCTACGATTAGTTCATGTCATGGAGGTATGGATCCACATTGTATCTTTGATGGCCATATCCTTAGTCAATATTTTTCATGCATCCGCATTGTATTGGTCGGCGGTCGTGCTTTGAGTCATCTCGTATTCCGAGCATAGGTATGCCTACCTCAGAAATGGAATATATATTAATATTGTTTGATATTTGTTTGCAGCTTCTTCCAAGTTCTCCAACTCCATGCCCTTGCATTGAAGAATTGTAAAGTGTTTTGGCCATCAGTTTCTCTTCTGACCTTACACTTTAGGGGGGATTCTATTACACTTCAAATTAGTGCACCTAGGTACCTCTCCCTAAGTGTCGCAAGTTTCGTAAAAGTGTCATATGCGCCTTGCTAAGTGTCACATACACCTCGACACAATGAAATAACATATGTCACAATCCCTAGTCAATGTGGAGGAGAAATATATTATATGAAGGTCAAAATACTATGTGCACATGAATTATTATTAATATTCATGAAAAGGAAATTAATTTAGTGTGAGAATCCACCTCACATTTGGTTTCCTATTTTTTATGGGAGGTTGAGGATCTCATGGATGGTTGAAATATTTCCTCTTTAAAATCCTTGAGAGACATTTCCTCCCTAAAATCCTTAAGAGATATTTTCTCCCTAAATATCTTGGAGATCCCATTTTAGTGGATATAATCAGTGATCCTCTCCATGCTGGTTAAGCCTCCAAATCCTATATAATGATGCCTTTCCATGGAGTAGGGGGGAATAGATGGATATTAAAGGTATCAAACTTATGATCTCGGGAGGAAGATTTTGGATATCAAACCTATGATATTGGGAGCATTGTGCAAGGGTTGGACAAGGAGGACTTGGAGAGGTCATTGCAACTACATCTACAGATTGTAAGTATCTCTTTAAAAGTTCTCATCAATATTACTTGGCCTATTCCCTTCAATATAGTGTATTGTTGCATATGATTGTCGATCTTGATAAATGAATTTAATTAGTCTGATCGCGTAGAGTAGAGTACGAGTTCTTTGTATTTTGTTGTCCATTGCATTGCAAGTATTGAGTGGTGCTAAAGAGTTTGGAGATCAAACTCAGGTAGGAGGAAGCAAGGACGAAATAAGAAATAAGGTGCATCACATTTTCTTCCTTCTCTTTCTCTTTCTGATTAGGTAATTGAATTAACAAGGATGTTAGTGTCCATTTGTATGTTTTATGTCTTGGTATTAGGGGTCTAGAATCCAAAAGGATATTCACATGTCCACAGGGGAATTTTCCTACAACAAGAATGAAATGAAACCACAGATTTATAATGTTAACATAGAGACACAGTGAATAATAACCGAGATACAGTAAAACTTGACTTCTATGAAATAATAAATATTTTGAAAACTGTAAAATGCAGACTGAAAATAAGCTTGCTAGAATGGTGGAAGTTTATCTCCGAGAAGAGATGTGAAGGCTACGCTCATTCACAAGAAGATGAGTACAATGAGGCTCTAAAGAAATTTTTACAATAAATATGAATCCCAAAACCCTAGACATCCAAAAACCTAACCCTAGGATATGAAGTGTCAAAAGTCACGTGGGCCCCATTGGGGTACGTTAGTACATTAACTTCTCAGGGTCATAACTTTTGCATACGATCTTTGTTTAGGGTGTACAATAGCTCGTTGGAAAGGTATTGACGAGGAGATTAATTTAGTGGGATAAATCAAAGCCTTTGCCTATAATTGAGGTGATTGATCATGAAAAAACATTTTTTAGGCCCTCAAACTAGCCCCCGAAGTTAAAAACTACTAAAAATAGTAAATTCCCAAAATTGCCAAAAAACTATTTTGAACCTATTGGAAAAGGTGGGTGGCCACCAATATCCACCTGGATCAATCATACCTCCTTAGGAATAAATGGTCTCCATTTTGTTGAGTTTCCCCATTAGATGAGGAAATTTCTTTTGAATTTGGCCCCAGGTGAGCCACTTGCCTTGGTGCAGGAGCTTCCCTGCTTTGACAACCCGATAAAGTTGGATCCTCTACATGTGAGTTCCCTTGACCTGTGTGTCCACTATATGATCAGTGGATGCATGTTCCATGCATTTAGGGTTGATATATGTTGGTTTCAATTGTTCTGTTATCTCTGAGGTGTCTAATAATGGTGGAAAATAAGGCTGAAGGAGGTCCACATTGAACACTAGGTGCAAGCCAAGGAAGGGGGCCAGGTTGGGCTCAAAAGAATTGTCACCCAAAACCTTTTTAATGGTGTCAGGCCTGTAAAAGAGTGGAGGAAGCTTCTGATGAGGCCCTATAAGGTGTTCTTTCTACAAGTGCAACCAAACTTTGTCTCCCACCCAAAATTGGTGTGGCACCCGATGTTGATCATGGTGTTGCTTGTACTTGGCATTGGACTTTTGTAAAATATCATGAACCTATTGGTGGATGTTTTGTATCCACTCAATGAACTGGGTGGCTTTTTCATCTACAGTTAGAGCATGTGATGAGTCTTTCTATGTGGCCGCAAGGGGTAGTGCAACACCCATGGAACACAATGGTTGAAATCCCAACCCCACATGAAAGAGGATGTGTCTAGTTGAGCTATGTATGGATATGTTGTAGTTTTTTTGAACATATGGAAGACTCTCATCCCAAGTGTGAGGGTTATTGGAATTGTATAGGCGTAGGATGTGCATGATCATCTGGTTGACGACCTTGGTTTGGAGCATGTGATGAGTCTTCCTGGGTGGCCGCAAGGGGTAGTGCAACACCCATGGAACTCAATGGTTGAAATCCCAACCCCAACTGAAAGAGGATGTGTTTGGTTGAGCTATGTATGGATCATTTTTAGTTTTGTTGAACATAGGGAAGACTCTCATCCCATGTGTGAGGGTTCTTGGAATTGTATATGTGTAGGATGTGCACGATCATCTAGTTGACGACCTTGGTTTGGCCATCCATATGGGGGTGGAAGGCAGTGGGCTTGGTGAGATTGGTGTCCAACAGTGACCAAAGGCTCGACCAAAATGTGTTGAGGAACCGGTTGTCTTGATATGAGATAATGGTTTGTGGGATCCCAAAGTGTACCCACACTCATTCAAATAAAATCTTGGCAGTATCCTCCATCATGATTCTCTTCTTGTAGGCGGCCAAAATCACCATCTTTGAAAAGCAATCAACAACCAAAAAAACACAGTCATTTCCTCACCCAGTGGAAGGGAGGCCCGACATGTAGTCCATTGAGATGGATTCTTAGGGCTTATTAGGAGTAGGAATAGGAGTGTACAAGCCTTGTTTCTTGATGGTCAATTTGGCAATAGTGCAAGCAGTGCAAGACTAGATATACTTGCTGACATCCTGTCGAAGTTTCGACCAGTAGAAATGTCACTGCAAAAATTCCATTATCTTTTCCATACCAAAGTGTCATGCCACCCAACTATAGTGTGCTTCCCAAATCAGCTTCACTCACTCACTTGATGGAACGAAGATATGGCCCAGATGGCACAACATCTTGTCTTGAATATGGAAATTATTGACAGTTGTTGTAGCGCCCAACATCGGGTAGGTGTTGGAAAATTACAGATTCGTCTCATAGAGGTGGGGCCATCCGGAAGTCTCATGGCCGCAAGAGTCTAGCAGTGTGGTGAGTGTCGTGACTGTAGTTTGGTTGAGACAATCAATGACTCAATTGGTACTTATTTTTTTATACTTGATCTTGAGGTGGAACTACTGCAAATATTTGGACCACTTCTGATGGCAGTGATTCTGCAATTTTCCTTGTGTCTGCATGAACTGCAGTAGCTTATGATTAGTGTGGATGATTGTCTCCTTCCCGAGAATGCAATGTCTCTGCTAACGGAAGGATTGCACAGTGGAGTACATTTATTTGTCGTAAGTAGGGTACTTATGGATGACATCTGATAGTGTCTCATTATGATAGGCCATGGGGTGGTCGTGTTGAGTGAGGACTGCACCCACAACATAGTATGAAGCATTTGTCTCGATATCAAAGGGTTGTTGCAGTTTAGGTAATGAGAGATATGTTGTTTAACACAAGCGCTACTTCATATCATCGAACGCTTTCTGCTAGGATAGGCCCCACACAATTTTTTCCTTACCACCACCTCTGGTTATTTGACTAAGGGCCCATGCAATATGGGACAATCCCAACACAAACCTGTGATAGAAATTGGCAAGGCCTAAGAATCTATGAATATCAGTGAGCATGGTTGGGGTTGGCCAGTCAAGGATGTCTTGGATATTGGTTGGATCAACATGCACAACATGCGCATCAACAATGTAGCCTAGGCACTAGACCCTGTCCATGCCGAAGGATCATTTTTCCAAGTTGGCATTGAGCTTGTGTTGTTGCAGAGTGTGTAGAACCTACTGAATATGCTACTAGTGTATTTCCCAAGTCTTGTTGTAGATGAGGATACCATCTAGATACACCACCTCAAAATAATTAGTGAAAGGCCACAAGATATCGTCCATCAACCTCATGAAATTTGTTGAGGCATTTGTCAAACCAAAGGGCATGACCTTCCATTCAAAATACCTTCTCTTGACTTGAAGGAAGTTTTCCATACATCTGTCTGTTCTATTGGGACCTAATGGTAGCCAGACTTCATATCAATCTTATTGAAGTATTTTTTCCCCTTGAGTTCATCAAGGAGATCGTCGATTCGGGGAATTGGGTACTAGTTCCTGACTATGATTTTGTTACGACCCGGTAATCAATGCAGAGTCACCAAGTCCCATATTTCTTTTGCACCAAAACGATTGGGCATACACAAGGTAATGAGATGGGTTAGATGTGCCCCTTGTGTAGAATTTCTTGGATCTAACGCTTCATCTCCTCATTTTCTAATAGAGAGAGACAATAGATTGGCCTATTTGGTAGCAGTGCATTGGGGGTCAGATCAATGGGATACTTGACCTGGAAATGAAAAAGTACTCCAATAAGTGATGAGAAGATGTCTTTGTATTCTTCCATGACCTTATCCACTTGATTTTGTTGCATGGAGAGGTCAGTGTGGAGGCCATGGATGTGGTTGCAACCTTTCGCTCACTCTGAGAGTGAATCACGAAGAAGAAAAACTTATTGGTCTGATAAATTACCTTCCTGCATTTCTTGGCAGATATCAAGTAAATAACACTAGGTGGGACTACCTCGGGTATCATGTATAATTTCCTGTTCAACGTAATAATAACACTGCGAGGCCTAGACTCATATACAACATGACATTTCCATAAATAAGGTTGGCCCAAAAGAACATCACAAACTTTAAGGGGAGAAACATCACACAATACCTCATCTTTGAATGGCTTGATGTCATATGAAAAGCGACATTATTGGCTAATGCGACGATCGCTTCCTTGATGGAGCCATCCGATGGTGTAGGGCTGCCAGTGCGACATTGTTGGCAGGGCTAGTTGCTTGATGACCTCTTTTGAGATGAGGTTCTTCTGGCTACCACTATCAACAATTAAGTGCAGTGGAGTGCCTTTCACCCACATCTGTGAATGAAATAGGCACTCGCCTTCCTCTGGCTCATCAGCTTCACCGAGATGGATATTGGTGGTAGAAAGGGTGGCACTGGGTTCTGCATCAATAATCTGTCTCCCCTTATTTGGTTATGACTTAGAGTCAGAACCAGGGATGATTTTAGGGGCTAAATTTCACTCGTGGGCTAATTTTCCATGGTTTTTCAAAAAACGAGATTCATTATTTTAAAAATGATTCGCCCAAATTCTATAGGATAAAATTATTTTACCTTAAAAATCGCCAAAATTTTATAAAAACTATATAAAATACTTAGAAATTTGAATATTTTTACAAAAATATCGCCAAACATTTATATTTTACATTTGAAGGATTAGTAAGATTCGCCAAGGTTTCTACATTTTAAAATAAATTTATATCCTTAAAATCATCCCTAGTCAGAACCCACATCCAATTCATAGGCTTTTACTTCCGTCACTAATGACTAATTTGAGTGGAAATTAGCAGTGTTATGCCAGGGGCTCTTATGGAAGTAAAACCAATTCCCGATATATTTCTTCGTCTTCCCATTGTCCTTATTTTCTTGCGTCTTGGACTTTTTTTCATGAGGTTTCTAATATTTTCTATGTCCTTTGTTCTACGGATTAGGGATGCCCTTGCCCTGCTTCTGCTGTGAGGGGTTCCCAGACCCAAACTGTCATGTCTTTTGTTTAAGCTTCTACTCTATAGGACGAGATGTCCAAAAAATCCATTTCTTTCTGGATGTAGCTATGTAGACCGCTATGGTACTTGAGCACTAGATGTCGCTCAGAATATTTGATACCCATCTTGGTGCACAAGGTATGGAAGACATTGGTGAACTCTGGGACTCTTTGGTCTCTATCTTGTCGTAGTGTGGTCCATCTTGTATACAAGTCGTCATAACTTCCAATAGGGTAGTATTGTTCCTTAATAACATCCCTAAAGGAATCCCAAGTGGGTGCAACTACAAATAATGTGGATCCTTCTATTTTATTTTTCTCACAGAAAGTCTCCCACCAATTTTTGACATGGGGGATGGCCTTGAGGATCGCAAATATAATCATTTCTCTATCAGAAAAGTTGTGGATAGAAAAATACCCTTCTAGAAGGTTTAACCATTTATCTACGACATCCACATCTATTTGACCTTAAAATATAGGAATATAAAAATTGATCTTTACCTTAAAGGGGGTGGCACTTCTGCTTGAGGTGGATGCGTCATTTTTTGGCAGTCGTTGAAGGATTTGTGTGAAGTTGTCCATCATCTTATTCCCCTATCTCTCAAGGGATTCCTCGAGAAACATTTTGAAAGTATGTCCTATGCTATCATATTTATTTTAACCCGCCATGGGCAGTTTCTTGGGCATGCGAGAGAATTTTGACTCAAGAGAAACAAGCTCGAGACCCAACTCTCTGTACCCTGACTACGTCGGGGACATGCATTAAAAAAAGACAAGGAGAAGACCGCTTTGATACCACTAATCCGGATTTATGAGAAAAATGAAATGAAACCATAGATTTGTAATGTTAACATGGAGAAATAGTGAACAATAACCGATATACAGTAAAACTTGACTTCTATTAAATAAGAAATATGTTGAAAATTGTAAAATGTAGACTGGAAATAAGCTTACTAGAATGGTGGCAGCTTATCTTTGAGAAGAGATGTGACAGCTATGCTCATTCGCAAGAAGATGAGTACAATTTGGCTCCGAAGGACCTTTTGTAATAAATATGAATTCCAAAACCATAGACATCCAAAAACTTAACCCTAGGAGATGAGGTGCCAAAAGTCATGTGGGCCCCGTTGGGGTAAGTTAGTACATTAACTTCCCAGGGTTGTAACTTTTTCATACAATATTCATTTAGGAAGAATGATAGCTCGTTGGAAAGGTATTGATAAGGAGATTCATTTAGGGGGCTCATTCATAGCCTTTGGTTATCATTGAGGTTCATTATCATGAAAAAAAAAAAATTTAGGCCCTCAAACTAGCCCCCGAAGTTAAAAATAGTAAATTGCCAAAATTTCCAGAAAACTATTATGATCCAGTTGGAAAATGTGGGTGGCCACCAATATCCACCTAGATCATCCACACAATGACACCAAGTAGTAAGAGTTTACAGTGGGGGAAGAATGAACATAAGGCCATTGAGGAGTTGAAAAGAAAGATCAGTCAAACACCAATGCTCATGCTACCAAAATTGCAGAAGCCCTTTGAAGTGGAGATAAATGAAAGTGGGTATGCCATGGGAGAAGTACTGATGCAATTTGGATGAAGGCATGTCTAATATCATTCTGAATTATTTCATGGGGGGGTCCTTAACTACTCTACCTACGACAAGGAGATTTATGCCTTGGTACAAGATGTCAAAAAGTGGAAGCATTATCTAATGGGAAAGGCGACCATCATACACAAATATCAATAGCCACTCTAGTGTTTTCAGGCCTAGAGTAAGTTACAACAAACCAAGCACTACAAATGGATAGGGTTCTTACAAAATTTTCATCTAGCCATCAAGTATAAGAAGGGAAACACAAATAGGTTGGTAGACATGCTTTCAAGGCCACTCGCATCCAATATTATAGCTTTGGGAACTCTAATGTACATGGAACATTTTACCCATGATGCATACAGAGAGGGATACACATAAGATGAGTACTTAAAGGAGGTGTTTCAATAGCTACAGGGCCAAATTCATATAGAAGAAGGTGACAACAAGGATGGATATCATTTCAAAAATGGTACACTCTACAAGATCAACAAGCTTTGTGTTCCTAAAGGTGAACGATTGCAAATTATCAGAGAGGTTCATACCTCCAAGGTTGTAGGACATTTTGGTGTTTGAAAGAAAATTTCCAAGTTACAAAGGTATGTGTATTGGTTGATAATGCAAGAAGATGTAGCACGATATATTAGAGGATGTATACTTTGTTGTACCAACAAGCCCAATAGCATGAAGCAAGGTCTATACCATCCCTTACTGGTACCCACTAGACCTTAAAAAATATTTCCAAGGATTTTGTGGGTGGTTTACCAACCACGTGGAAGGGACATGACTATTTATTTGTGTTAGTTGACAAGTTCAACAAAATGTGCATTATCATGCCTTGTAAAAATACCATCAAGGTATAGGAAGCAACAAACTTGTTCTTTGAACAGGTATGGGTGTGTTTTGGGATACCAAGGAGAAACACCTCAGAAAGGGACATCATATTTCTCAGTGCCTTCTAGACTATATTGTGGGAGAAGATGGACAATAAGCTCAAGAGGTATACAACATTCCATTCATAGACAAATGGGAAGCCAGAAGTAGTTAATTGGACTTTGGTGCAACTTTTGAGGGGTTACAATTAGAAGCATTTGAATACCTGGGATGAAAATATGATCTATATACAACACTCTTATAATAGAGCAGTCCACACTTCTACTGGTAAGTTACCTTTTGAAACTTTCTTTGGATATATTCCACCTTCACTCTTAGATGTTGTATATGTATAGCAAGGAGGAGTGAGGGAAGACCTCATAGAAGATGCATTAAAGGAAAAAAAAATGTTGAGAAGATCAAACAAATCCTTTTGAAAGTACAAGAGACATTGAAGAAGTCACAGGATAAGTATAAGGATAGACATGACCAACACATAACATAGATAACATTTAGAATGGGGGACAGACTATGGTTACAACTAAATAAGGAAATACTACAGGTTCATGGTAAGAATATCAAGGCTCTACAGCATGGTCCTTTTGAGGTATTGGAAAAGGTGGGAGATAACGCCTAAAGAATCAGTCTACCCACATACATGTGCATTTACTTAGTAGTGAATGTGGATAATATCAAAATATATGAGCCCTCAATGTGGGATCAAGAGGAGAAGTAGGTCCTACCTTCCATAGAGGTTTTAGCACCAGATTCTCAGGTAGAGGTGGCGGAGGACATAGTTTTTCATAAGCGGTATAGAATTGAAATATAGGGGAAACATGACCTTTAGCAGGTTGGGTTGAAAGGACAACTTCCAAAAAAAGAAAAGTGGTACTCCAGGGATTGAGGATTGAGGAAGTCAAAACCCTACCCCTATATGAATATCGAGCTGTGTTAAATACTAGGCCACTAGGAGGAGAAGGTGTTCCATTATGATGCTATTGTATTTTTTTGTAACTTTTCATACTTGAGGGTTGGATGATGATATTCCCTTCCAATTGAAAACAACCCTTGAAATTTGATCGCTATTGGAGA
>ML815257.1:22089-38390 GCA_009831015.1 Picea engelmannii | reverse complement strand
CTTTAAAGACCTTGCAGGTTCTCATTGATCCAACGGTGGTCGGGTCCCTGCGCTCGGATCTGACGGCTGAGACCTGTCCTCCTATCGAGCTTCTCCCGATGGCGCCCGATCGTTGCCACGACTTCCAAATAGACGGTCCTGATTATGTCGGGATTTCACCTTGGCTTTTCCCGATGGTATATCTCCTTCGCAGCTTCTGTCTGATCTGACGGTCCTCATTCTTTCGGGAAATTTAGATGGGGTCCAAGGGTCACTGACTCTTCTTCCTTTTTCTTCTGTAAGCTCTTGCTGTGCGCGTTTTCTTCAGGGCTGTTCCTCCTGAGCTTTTACTTCTCGGATCCTTAGACTGCGACTTATTTCTTTTGCTCAACCTCGACCATCTTCCTATCGGGTCGACTACCCTTCATTACTCTGCTTGGATATTGCTCTGTCATCATCTAGCTTCTTCTGCCATAGACGATTGCCATCAATGACAACCTTGACATTCTGCATCTTCTCTGCTATTGCCATATTTCCAACATAAGATGTTAATTGTATCTCCAGAGAATAGGAGAGTGCTCCCATAATTGAATAATTCTTTGGCTTGAAATATATCTCTCGGCACACCAAGAGACCATTTTTTTATAGTCAAATACTTCAGGGACATAGGCTGCACCAGGGACAAATCCAAACCCAATCCAAAACCCTAAAAATTAAAGGAAAGGATAGATCTCTGAGGGTGAGGACCACCATCCAATCCGATACAGTCAAACTCTTGAGATGCAAAGAAGCTATTGCGTTCAACATCGGCTTATTTTCTTAAACCCCTTCCTTTGGTCTTGTCAGGGCCGCCATCACCGAGACGGGAACTGCCCCCCATTATGGTGGATTTAAATTTGGGTGCAAGAGTGGGAACAACATCTGAATTTCCATCATCCATCATCATATCATCATCCATCATATCATCTTCTTCTGGCTCTAAATCGACCACATCGACCTATGTGTCGGCCATCAATGCAGGGGGGCGAGCTATCTGAGCAGGGGGGGTTACCTTAGAATTATTTGTCTTGAAATATATCTCTCGGTGCACCAAGGGACCATCTCCTTATTTTCTTCTAGTCGAAAGGAGATGAGTAGTAAGGATATGACCTAGACCACTGGAATTTCTGGTCATCATGCCCCAGGGTGTTTACTGTATCTAGACAGAAATGTTGTCGAACTGCTGCCATAAGTTAACAAGAATGTATGTTTGCTCCAGATGATGTTTGAAATGAACAATTGGAAGGGATAATATAACCCTTCGCAAATATTGGTTTAATGTGTATCAATGGGATATATCCTCGATCCTTTCGTTGATCAATGACAATCTCTACAATTCATGCATAATGAGTTGTTACCATTAAAGCTTGCTAATTGCATACTTAGAAAAAAAAGTGTGAAGGTGGCAGTGACGGTGAAGAGAGATTAAGGATTGGAGATTTCATGAAGCCTCCAACCAGATGACGCATGAAAGAGATTCCATGATGCTTTAAATGAACACTCATAAGGGATAACACAAACCTCCACAAATCATGGTTTAATTTGTATTAATGACAGATCTCCTCGAGCCTTTCAGACATTAACGACAATCTTAACGGTTCCTGCAGGATGAGCTATTAGCATTAAAGATTAATAATTGCATATCTAGAAAGAAGTGTGAAGGTGGCGGGGATGGTGAAGAATGATTAAGCATTGGACATTTCGTGAACCCGCCAACCCGTGAAAGAGATTCCAAGAAATGGCCAAGTTTGGAAAGCGGTTGGTCGAGCTTCAAAACAGGGTCACAAGTTATACTCAGGAGATGTGAGGGTCCGATGGTCAAATTGTATGTCTCCAAAATTTTCACTACAAAATGTGTAGCATGAAACATGTCATAATGATGGACTTTGGAGATCAATTTGTATATCGCAGAACCTCGGGTGTTGTTTGTAGGTCGTGGAACAATGGAAGTGCAATGTTGAGCAAGCCTGGTCAAGAACCACTGATGGAAATAGTGGCCAAGTATGGAATGGGGAAGTGGTTGGTTGGACTCATGATATAAAGCATGAGACATATTAGGAAAAATGAAAAATTAACCAGAAAGGGAAAGTAAAGGAGAAAAATAAAGGGGAATTTGGTTGTCAATTTGTAGATCAGGGAAGTCTAGGTGTTGTTTGCAGGTGACGAAACAATGGAAACACAATGTTGATCATGCCTACCTAGGAACCTACTCTCCAAAAAGTTGTTGAATATGGAACGGGGAAGCAGTCGGTCAGACTCATGATATAAAAGAATCAGTGGAGATCTAAACACGTGAATATGCCAACCTGTGCACCTAGACATTTTTTGAAAAATGAGTAAGTAACCAGAAAGGGAAATCAAAGGGAAAAAATAAAGGAGAGGGCAATTTTTGGAAGTGGGAATTGGTGTTAAAAAATCCCCATTGATGATCTTAATAGTAACTATAAAGTGCATTAAACAGGTGAACGGGCTCTTCAATCAAGGAAAAGATAAAGTGAGTCATGCTTATACTTTCCAGGATGTGTTTTCATAAGAGAAGCATCGAAAAGCTACAGGAAAATAAATTTTGGGATGTTCAAGTAAAATTATTGTACTCTCAACTTCACCGTAAGTATAACAACGACGAATTTTAATTTTAATTTTGTGTGGTTGATATGATAGTTCCACTGGAATTCACATAGTATATAACCTTTTATTTCAAAATATTTCTGAAGATGAATTTTGGTAATTTCATTGATCAAATAAAAGTGCTAAAATGAGATACATATTACATTTGCTTCGCAGATCCTACATTAGAAGGAAAAGTAGGTCTTGTATATTCTTTAGGATCATAGAAAAACCGCTAAGATACTGAATTTATCATCCATCCATAATTCATAAACCGGGCCCATGAGAACTTTGAACTACAACACAAAAGCACATGAAAAAAAGTTTGCCAAACACAAGACAACAGAAAGCCAGTGGAGATTGGGCATTGTATCCCAACTATAACCAAATCCCCAAATGGGCACCAAGAAATTTTTCGATTACTATTTTACCATGAAGCAAGATCACTATGAACATTTTCTTCTAATAGTACTATGTTCTATCATTACCAGTTCTAACAATGCAAAATTTCCAATATTATTGGAAATGCCTGATGGTTTTGTTTAGAGGAGAAAGCCATTTTGAAATTTCAAAGGATGGACCTGATTTATTCACAGTTGGATTCTTTGTATGGGGTTTTTCCTCATGCTTCTCATTCCTAGACTCAACAATTTTATGTGCTTCCAGTTCAATTTTCCATGGCATTGCAAAACTCTATGCATATCCTCATTGGGTAGCATGGACAGATACACATGAGATTGTTTCGTTTCCTGCCAACGCTTGATCTGGAAAAAAAAAAATTGGTTCAGCCGATATGTAGTATGGCATTGTCCTCATTTAATGTAAATTTTATATGGATCCTAAAGTCGTGTAGCATGTAGATATTTTTTTCCTTCTTCTGTAGGTATACTTCATATGGCAATTTTGCTAACCTAGGAAGCACATCTTACAAAAGAGGTTGTCTAATTGTACAATGTACGATTGTGTTGTCAACGGTTCGGATGGAAACATTGAGGTAGTGTCTATATATGTAAGGGAATTTTTTATTGCATCGTAGACAATCAATTGTACCATCATTTATGAAAGCAAAGGTAGAAGCAGGAGAGTTGCATTTGGCACATATAGGCTTGAAGGGGGTCGAGTATGCATTCGTTGCAACCAAAACACCCTCAACCTAGGCACGTGAGCATAGTAGTTAATATACTAAATAATATAATATACAACTGCACAACAAAAAAAACTGCAGAAAATTGGTCAAGGCAATTTTTATGAGCAAAGTGTGGATGGAATTGTAGATGTATACGCACAACAGTTGTCGAGCTAGTTAGTTTCTTGAGATCTTGTACTATGTATGTTCACAATTATGTTACAAATGTTGCTTGGGTTGTGTGAAATATCATTTCTTTAACATCTCTTTTATTTGTTATATTTTTTAAGAGAATAAGTGGAAATTTCCCTTTATGCAATTGTTGTTCCATTGAGGAAAACAAATTTGAATAGGTGTCAAACAATTGCAGTTGCAACATGGAATAGTGTAATAGTTGTGTAACATAATTGAGATATATGAACATGTGAAAGTAAAGGAAAAAATTGGATATGGAGAATGGTACCATTGCCTTGTCGTTGTCTGACTCTCCATATTTTATATGGAGAATGTGTTGTAAGCCAAGTTTTCTCGCAAGTGTGAAAGATGCAACTATGGTTCTGATTGGCTAAGTGTCATTTCTCTGTGCAAGTTGGTTGATTGTTATGTCTGGTACGAAATGATATTCTGAACAAATCATGAGAATTTTTTCCACAATACTTGTTTCGTTGAGCGATATAATTAGATCACAATCACCATGGTCATATATTGTTTTCAGAAATATATTAAAATTTGCAATGGATATCCCATTACCTGGAAATACCTTTTATGCATTTTCTAGACAAGTTGTGTAGGGATAGTCAGTGTGACTGTCATCATGGCTTCGTTGTCTATCATGTCAGAATGCACAATGCATCTAGTTTTGTTTTCCTTGTCCAAGTAGGTGCTATACATGACCATTATGTCCCCAACAAACACTTGTCCAATTCGACAATTGTTCAATCCTTCTATCAATAGTATATTGGGTGTTATAAGTTTAGAACTAATGACATTTTTTGAACAGGAAAAGTAATGTGAATGTCAGTCTGCATTATTTTTTTGTTTTCTTTTTTTCCTGGCATAAATGTACATGTAGTCACACAACTTGGATGAAGTATGTAGGCTAGAGTTTTGTAACCAGACCTCTTAGTCTACGGAACTTGTACTATGTTCAATGTTTCACTTGCACTCATCGATACTTCTTATGAACTGCAAAGTATGTGTTGCAAATGAAATCAACATATTTATCATGGAATAGATGAATAAATAGCTCATGATATTTTTTTGGTAAACATATCAAGAGAACAATGTATGAATATTTACCTTTGGCCTTATCGTTTTGTTGATGTTTGTGATGATTGACTACTCATGCCCATGTATGATGTCACTAGTCCAACTTTTTCTGATGCAAGCATGTGTACATGAACATCAGAAGGACTTAATAGGCATATGCATTGTATAATATTCATAATTGTTTTGAATGTCACATACAGGCTCGAAGGAGATGGAATATGAAATAGGGTGTCAAGGGATACTCAGGAAACATGAGGACCCGATGGTCAAATTGTATGCCTCAGAACTTTTGAATGAAAAAATGTGTAACATGGAACAGGGCATGATGGGGGAGTCCGACGGCCAATCTATATATCACGGAACCCCCAAAGCTAGAGGTGCAATTTTGAGCCCGCCAACCCGGGGACCCATGATCGAAAAAGTGGCTAAGTATGGAATGAGGAAGTCATCGATCGGACTCATGGTATATAAGAATGAGTATAAATGTGACCCTATGAGTCCGCCAACCTGTGCACCTAGACATTTTCGAAAAAATGACTAAGAAAAGCAACCAGAAAGAGAAAGTGGAGGGTAAAAGGAAAGGGGAATTCGGTTAAGTATAGAAGAGGGAAAAAAAAAGGACAATAGAGAGTGGGAAAATATATATGGGGAGGGCAATGTTCGGAAGCGAGAAGTCTCAACAAAGGCCCATTGTTGCCAAATCATCATTTTCTAGTCCAATATTTTATCCACCTACTCATTTTGTGTGTTTGATTTACCATCACAATCGGTATACCCTTTCGAAGATTGTACTTCAACTTCCTTTGTTTTGGCATACAATATTTCATCCTCTTGCCCAACTAATTTGTTTCTTTCAATGTAGCAATGTAGAAAATGCATTGGACATGAAGGTAAGTTGGTATGTAGAAAGACATGTTAAAAAATAAATACAGTTATGTGTATTTCAATGTAGCAGCACAGAGAATACAATTGACATGAAGATAATTTATTATGTAGGAAGATACATAGTATCTACATACAACAAATTAGGTGCAAAGCAGTAGAAAAAATATATAGATAAGAAATGAAATACAAAACAATGGAATATGCAATAAGAGTAGAAGCATGCACCTTTGTATCTCCTCTTCTACATTTGTGGTAAAGAGTCCTTGGTCTACTCCAGTTATTATGTTTGTTTCAATGTGGAAATGAAAAAAATACAATGAACATGAATGTAAGCTAGTATGCAAGGGGAAACAAGTAATATGTACATACAGTAAATGAGAAGCAAAGGAATAGAATAACAGAGAGTTAGAAGCATGAACCTTTCTTTTTCTTGATCCATGGTTGTGATTATATAGAATTTTTCCTAGCCAAAATATATTACAAGCCAGAAAATATTAAGAAGTTGGATGGTTGTAGCTTAATGATTTGGTTTTGTGCAACAAAGTATCCAGATATGCTTTGAGACATGGAAATGTAATTTTGTAATATCTTTGATGTATATTTCATATTTCAAGTAGAAGACAAATTTCATCATGGTCAGACCGGGTTGTGTATAAGATAAAGAGGATGTATTGTGATATGGGCACATTTCACCATATATGGTCAATAAGTGTGTTTTGTACATGTTTTATCTTAACCAAAAGAAAGCGGACATTGTAATTCCACATGTAGTTTTCCAATTGTTTTTTTATGGCACTATTTTGTAGCATGTCAACACTGAAGTATCCTAGAATGATAATGGTTTCGTCCAAATGTAAATGGTGTGATGCATTTGAGAAAACATTCATTGTGTTAGAAATGTTGCATGCAGAGCGACATATAGATTGAATATTGCAATTTTCAATCCACGGAATACTGCTCTTGCTAGCACCATCTCAACATATTTTTTCTTCTACAAGAAAATTTTGCAAAGGCATGTAGGTATGGTTCAGAGTTTGGAGAAAAAATTGGAGAAAAATTTAAGAGTAGGAGGGAAAGATATGCCAAGTTTGTGCAATTTTGGTCCATTTGAGGCACCGTTGTACCATATCTATCCCTTCTACACCTAACTGCAGTTTTCTTCTACAAGAACATCCTACAAAGGCAACAAGCTTGACATCATATTTTTCATGCGAAAGACATGGGTTCAATTCCCATATGGGATAGGCAGTAGATTTCCACTTCGTCACACATGAAAAAGGACTGGGATTTGCAATCTTATAAAAAATGACAACCGGAGTTGTGCACACGACATTGGCATGCACATGGTGCGGAGCCTCGGGAAAAAATCAGAGGAAAATTTAAGAGCAGGAGAAAAAGATATGCCAACCTCTATGGAAAGTCTGCGGGATAAGAATGATGAATAAATACTTAAACATTCTTACTTGAAAAATTCCAACAACGAATAGTAAACAAAAAATACAAATGAAAGTATTCTATTGAAACTTGCTCGTTAATGATGAATGACAGAACCGCAGGTCCAATTGCAGGTGTAGGACTTGAACCCTGCAAAGTGAAAAAAATAGCTCCAACTGTCGGTGCAATACCCCAACCTTGCAAAGTCGAAGCAAACAAAAGCAAGCAGCAATCAACAAACCAATGAGCAAGCACCAACAGGTCGAACTACAAGTGCAGGACCTCAAAATTGCAAAGTTGAACCAAACAACAACAAGCAGCAACCGACGAACCAGTGAACCAGTAAATAATATATGTATCTTCAATGATGACCAAATTGCATTCCAAGTATAGAAGAAATACGAAACATATGATGACCATACGAGTGGAAATACTTAAACATTCTTACTTGCAAACTGCAAACAGTAAACAGCAAAGAATGAATATGAATGAAACCATGGTATCGAAACTTACTTGGCAACGATGAACAACAAAAGCACAGGTCAAATTGTGGGTGTAGGAATTGAACCCTACAAAGTGAAGAAACATCTCCAACTGCGGGTGCAATACCCCAACCTTTGCAAAGTTGAAGCAAACAAAAGAAAGCAACAAGCACCAATAGGTCCAACTGCAGGTGCAGGACCTCAACCTTGCAAATTTGAACCAAACAACAACAAGCAACAATAGACAAACCAATGAACCAACAAACAAGATGCAACCAGTAAACAATATATGTATCTTCAATGATGACCAAATTGCATTCCAAGAATAGAATAAGTATGAAACATATGATGGCTATGCAAGTAGCAGTGGACAACACTATTGTCCAAATTCACTACAACATTGTATGGAAAAATTCGAGGAAAAATGTATTGTGAGAAGCCTATTTAAGTAAACATTTAAGGTGGTCAGGCTTGTTTAAGGGCCTCGCGTTATGAAAACATTTAAGCTATCGGGATTGTTTAAGGGCCTTGCGCTATGTAAACATTTAAGATGTCGGGCCTATTCAAGTATCTCAAAAAGAGTGTCAATGATCAAAACTTTCGGTATGTAAACATTTCAATACAAATAGACATAATAAAAACATTAAAAGAGACCGTCGATGCTCAGAACATTAGGTATATAAAAATTTCAATAAAAATTAAAAAATTAAAAAAGAGCGTTGATGCTCAAAACTTTGGATATCTAAACATTTACAACATTGGGAATAGTGAAGATGGAAATAAGACTTCTAATATATTCTCCAATGAGATGATGACATATAAGGTTTTTTTATTATATAAAAAATAATGTTTTTAGTTCTATAGTTCAAACAATAGAGATGGTGCGAAAATTTATAGTCAAAGGACATATTAATATGAAGTCAACAAATTATTGACCGCTATAGTCCCTCTACGCCTCTGGCAAGGACTAATAATATCTTTAATAAAATACAGTGAAATAATTTTTTTTATTTTTTAACAAAATATTTAGTATTTTCACATAATCTAGAACTTAATTCAAATTAAAAAACATGCCATATAAACATTATATAATCCTATAAATTGGTTAAGTGAACACCTTAATGTACTTGGTCATTAGAAATATTATTAAAAAGAACATACACTTAAAATAACTTTGATAATATAATTTTAGACAATAATCTAGACCTAAGATGAAATGATCTTTTTTTTCAATCGTTTGAAATAATAAGAGGGGAAATCAATGTTTTTTACCTGAAATCTAGTAGGAATCACTTAGGCTTTGATGGAATGGTAGATATCAAATGCTAACATTGCAAAATATGGTTTCAATAGGGCTATTCAAGGGCATTGAATCCATTTTTTCATTAAAAGCAACAATTTCATTAAAATCCAATTTTGCAATTTCAGCAAAGACTGCTTGGAAAAATTCCAATTAAGGTGAACTAAACGAGATCAAAATCCTAATACCTTTATCCTTTTTATATTTTTAATATATTCAATAACATTTTCATTTATATGGAGGAATTAATATCTTTGGGAAGCAAATAGGGTAAAGGTTCACCTAATGACAAGCCATGGAAAAATCATATTCGATTATTCAAGAAATGAAGACATGGATAGGCTTGAGATCATTCATTTGTGATGCCTTACTTTCCATGATGGTGGGAAAGGAATCTTCCTTTCTTTCAAGGAAGGAATATTTATATTTGTTTTTGTTGTCTTCAATTTTTAACATTAATTTTTTATTTTAAAACAAGCTATGCAAAAATTGTATGGGATTATTTAGGAAATGAGGACATGGATAGGCTTGAGATCATTCATTGGTGATGACTTCCTTACCATGATGGTGGGAAAGGAGCCTTCTTTTCCTTCAAGGAAGGACAATCTGTATTTTGTTTTTTGTTTTTATTGTCTTCAAATTTTAATACTAAATTTTGATTTTAAAACAAGAAAAATATTAACAAGAATTTATCCCTGAGGTTGAGAGAGGGAAAGAATGTAATGAATCAATGAGCCTTGGTTTGGATTAAAAACCTGTAAGCATCCCAAGAATAATATCAATGTGCATACATCATAATCTCCCAACACTTCACTTGTGTATTTACCAACTTTATGTTTAAAGAGATACATGGGCACACCTACATAAAGGAGATTTCTTGGGATTGTTGGTGCTATTTACATGGACCTTCCTTTAGGAGACAATAGTCCCATTGAGAAATTACAAATAAAACAAATATGTGCTAGTAAGACTCACTCTAGTTTAGGTTCTTGAAAATATACACTCTTTTCAAATTTAACACCACAATTGTAGTTCAGTTTATCAAATAATAATGCATGGTATAGTCAGAGTACCCATATAAATTCCCTTCTCATCAACAACTAAGCATATAAGATCTCATTCCATGTGTTAGGAACCTCAGGTAAGCATCGATAGATTCAATATTGATACCTTTCTAAAGCTAATCACACATTCTCATAAAATTATTTCTTGTGGTCAATAGAAAGATGAGCATCCTTGAAGAAATTTGTGATTCTAGTGATGTTTAGGTAGGATACTAGTGTTCTTATCAATGACAGACTCTATTACATCCATCATTGATAGTAATTTTGTGATATAATTCTCATTGAAAATTGACTAAGACTCCTTGTGACACTACCTACCTGAATTCAATTTCCCTCCACTACATTCCATATATTAAAGAAGCCAAAATTTCTGGTCATCCAAAGGTTTTGTTTCACAAAGACCAAAGATATCGAGAAGACTAAATTGTATGGCCACCATAAATTGTTCAGTACCATTTGGATTATTACCTATAAATGATTCCTCGTCAACCAATCAATAACACAATTCTGACGATGTCTCTCATCCATGGATGTTTCATATGCATATGTTAGAGCCCAAGACCTTGATACTACTTGGGCCACATGGAGCAGGGTGCACCATGATTTTAGCTTCACCAATTCTCATTTATTCCAGTTCCATTGTTTTTTTCATAGAGTTAGAATCAGTTTTGTAGTGGTGTGTTCTATTTATAAAGACTAAGTCTTAATTAATAAAGTTTATAAAATAGTAGCTAGATTGGGGTTGGGTGTCTCCTTGTTTTGGGCTGTGTATATTTTTGTTTTCAGAAAAATTCTATGTGGAGCTGCATCTCCATTTTGGAAATATTTCCTACTTTTTATTTCATCCCCATTATAAAAGAAAGCTATTGAATCAAATGCAAGGATTGATGGTGTTTGTTCCAACTTCTATTGTGTATCTCATCTGAACATTTTACATAGATATGATTTCTCTTGTTGATTCTCTCTCTCTCTGGCAAATCAATTGGTATCAGAGCCTGGTCGATTCCCTCAGAGCTTCAGAAGACACCATCCTGTTCAGAAACAAAAAAACATTCAAGATTCCACACCGTAGTTATTGAGCTAGGTGTGATTTTGCAACAAGGGCGCCCTTAGTATTCTTTAGATATTTTTCAAGCACCCTCCTCAAGGCCATTTTCAGTTCAATATTCATACTAAGTGGATGAATATTATGCCTTTGTGTCCAGAGCCAGAGACAAAACCATCAGCAAACAACATGTCCTCCATAACACAATATTTGGTGAATGTGCTCCATGATATTATTCACATGTAGCAATAGCAAGGTATCACACAAATGCAGTTGGATACTCGTATCCAATTTCCAAAGTATTCAAGCCAAATGAATGGAGAAGTTGTGGATTACTAGATCTACAATCTCTCCACGTATTTCTGCACTCACTCGGATCTAGATGAAGAGCGAAAGTTGTAGGTTGTGAGTCTTCAACTTGAAGGCTTGGTGCAGACATGGTGGGACACGTAATTAGAGAGCCAGTCTTTGTTCATAGATCTTGGTGAAAACATCAATTCACCATCGCAAATTATCACAACCTGGGAAAATTTTTGTCAAGGCCTCCGAGATCGGTTCTATCCCCCTAGTTTCTGTCAATATTTTCTCTCTCATTGGATACACCTTAGACAACTTCCTAATCAAGCGGTTCAATCCTACATAGATGTATTTTTCAAGATCCACCTCCAGCTAAACGTATCCGAGCCTGAGGTGGTATTGGTTATTAAATATAAATCTAGTCTTTTATTTCTGCTAAGATGTGAAGTGGATTTGTTTGACAGTGCATCCGTGGATAAGGGGTTCCTTGTAGCCTTGGCAGTCAAGCGAAAGAAGAATCCACGTCCTCAATATAGGAATCCCTTTCCCCATACTATTCCTAATAAACCCAGTGCATCCTCATCTTCTCGCCCTCCCCTTGTGACCCAGGGATCACCCACCAACCCCTATGCTAATTCACCTCAATCCCGCAGTTCCAATCTTTGGTGCAATTTCCATAAGACTAGTTCACACTCCACTACGGATTGTCGCTCCATAAATAATTGAAATACCCAAAAGACATTGTTAACCGAGTTGGAACCTTGGATATGAATCTGTTGATGTGATTTCCCTTGAGAATCCTATCGAACCAAACTCTTCACTAGTGCTAATGACCATGAATAATCCAACCTCTTTGTCACCTCCTCTCTTCACTCACAATTTCCAAATCAAAAATACCATCACTACTCTCATCCTTGATAACGAAAGTCAAAAGAATCTAGTATCTCAAGAACTAGTCCAATGTCTGTAATTACCTACTGCTCTACATCCCCACCCCTATCATCTCAGTTGGGTTCAAGAAGGAGGTCCACACATCCAAGTCTCTACACAGTGCATGATCACCTTCACCATAGGGCCATTTCATGATGTGGTGACCTATGATGTTGCCCCTTTAGATTGTGAAAACCTTTTACTATGCATCTCATATCAACAAGACCACCACGTTCTCTATCATACAAATACTCATCGGTATCATCTCTGCCATCAAGGATGCACATACATTCTCACCTCATCCAATCACTTGTCTTCGCAAAAGCCTTTGAGTTCCCTTAACCGATGTGTCTCTCTCTGCCTAGTGCATCCTATCAAACTTGATAATCTAACTAATCTAGTCCCTCACAAAATGGTGCCCCTTCTCAAATAATTTGATGATGTATTTACCAAACCCACAGGATTTCCCCCCTCCATATCTATTGAACACTCTATCAAACTCCTTCCAGGTGCTTCATTACCCAATTCTCCAACCTATCACTTAGCCCCTTTCAAATCTGATGATATTGAACGTCAGATCACTCAACTTCTTGAATCCCAACATATCCAACCATCCTCTTCACCTTTCACTTCACCCTCTTTCATCATCCCAAAGAAGGATGATATTGAATGGCATCTAGTCACTGATTACCGATCCTGAAACAAGATCACGTTTAAAAATTATTACCCCCTCCCGAGGATTGAGGACCTCATGGATCACATGCACGACAATGTTTACTTTATAAAGATGGATCTAACCGTGGGATATCGCCAAGTGAGAAATCACTCAACGAACACTTGGAAGACCGCATTCAAAACCAATTTTGGTCTCTTTGAATGGCTTGGCATGCCCTTCAAGCTCCCCATTGCCCCAGCCACATTCATGAGGCTCATTAATGATGTGTTTCGTCCATTGTTGTGAAATATCATGGTGATATACTTGGATGACATTTTGATATTCAGTAGATCATGGGAAGAACACATGCACCATGTGCGCTAATTCCTTGAGTTACTCTGAACTCACAAGCTCTGGGTCAAAGAGAAGAAATCATTTTTTGGACAGAAGTTTGTGCAATATTTAGGCTTCATTGTGGATACGGAAGGCATCATGCCTGATCCAACAAAATTTCAACCATTGGCACAATGGTCAGTGCCCCCTCAGCACTACAATTGAAGAGCTTCATGGGCGGTATCAATTTTTACCACAAATTTGTAGCACATTTCTTACAATTGGAAAATACTTTTCATCAGCTGGCCAACCAGTCACACTTTGATTGGAATGTAGATGTGGAGAAACACTTTACACAACTCAAGCAAGAATTGTGCTCTGCTTTGGTTCTTAGATTTCCCAATTTGTAGCAACCATTTGAGATCGATACGGATGCATCTCAATTTGTGATTGGCGTGGTTCTCAAATAGGGAAGACACCATGTGGCATCACTCAAAGGCTCTCGCAGAAGCTAAGTTTAATTATAGTACATACGAAAATTAATTATATAGTTTCGCTCAAGAGCTCAAGCATTGGCAACACTATCTCCTTGGAAAGGAGACTATTTTTCATATAGACCATCATCTGTCGATCTTTATCAACTCCCAAAGAAAGATATAGGACCAAAGGCACTTGAAGTGGGAAACATACATCCAACACTTCCATCTGATGATCAAATATAAGAAGGGGACTAAAAAATAAAATGGTAGATCTGTTGAGCCACTCGTCGATACAAGTACTTCACATCTTGGAGGTGAGGTGTGATTCGTATGATGCATGGAAATACAAGTATGAATCAGATCCAAACTTTGGAGAAATTTGGGCAGCTCTTCAAAATCCCACGGTAATCAATTGTTCTCCTTTTCTTGATTATGTTATTAGAAATGGATGGTTATATAAGTTTAATTAGTTGTGTGTGCCATAGTTCAAGGATAGAATTCTCCTCATTAAATAATCCCATGCATATGAATGTGGGGGTCATTTTGGCACCACAAATACCATCCTCAATCTCACCCACTATTTCTTTTGGCCAGCCTTATCTAGACAAGTAGAAATATCCATGTGCTCTTGTGCTCTCTGATCTCAAACTAAATCATCTAATAGGAAACATGTTCTATACCATCCCCTCCCAATCCTTTCTCTCCCTTGGGAATCCATATCGATGGATTATATCAGCAGTCTTCCCACCACTCTGTGCAAGCATGATGTGATCTGGATTGTTGTTTTTCATTTCTCAAAGATGGCTCTTTTTATCACCTGTCACAAAACTACTTTTGTTGTCCAAACTGTTGAACTATTCTTTCACAATGTCTGGCCACAGTTTGGCTTACCTCAAAGCATTATTTTCGACCACGACTCTAATTTCCTTAGAATTTTTTGTCGCACCCTTTGCTCTCTTCTTGGATTCAACCTTAAATTCTCTATGGAATTCCATCTGCAAATGGATGACCAAACTGAACTGGTTAATCGAGTTCTAGTTCACTCTCTCTGCACCTATTTTGCAAAGAAAAAACAATGGGACACCTACCTGCACATTATCCAACATAGTTGTAATCGGGCTTCACATCCGTCGACTGGTTACTCCCCCTTTGAATTATGTCTCAGTTTCCAACCTTTGGCCCCTTCTAAGATGCCCTTGATGCTCTCTTCTGATGGATCAATACATCAACAAAAAGAGAAAATATTCCTAAGCAATACATACAGAGAATTTCTCACCATCATACACAGGTAACAGAAGCATTGCAGGCTGCCCAATATCGTGCCAAAGCAAGTCATGATAAACACATAACACCTTTGGTTTTCAAACCTATAGATAAAGTGTGGCTTCAGTTGGACAAACATAGATTCAAAGGGCAACATCATAAGTTTCATCCTTTGCAATATGGACCATACATAGTGTTGGAACGCATTGGTGATAATGCCTACCGTCTAGATCTTCCATCGTAGTTATGAATTGATGATGTTCTGAACGTCAACAATCTAAAGTTGTTTGAGTCATATCTTCTCGAAGAAGTGGTTCCAGTGCATCATTTGGTGGATAACATTCCATATTTCGAACCGCCTCTTCTAGAAGACACCATTATGGAGCAGTGCATTCACCAGACTCGTTCTAACGAGTATATTTCATATCTTGTGGTAAGAAAAGGAGATACTCTGGCACAAGCATGATGGATTTCAGCAAATAAAATCAAAAGAATTTTTCCTCACCTGGTGGAAAAAGTAGGGGATGCTTCCGGATCCAAACAAGGAGGAATTAGGCCACATGGGCCTCCCATGGAGCAGGGTGCACCATGATTTTAGCTTCACCAGACCTCGTTTATTCCAGTTCCATTTTTTTTCATAGAGTTAGTGTCAATTTTGTAGTGGTAGGTTCTATTTCTAAAGACGAAGTCTTAATTAATAAAGTTTATAAAATAGTATCTAGATTGGGGTTGGGTGCCTCCTTGTTTTGGGATGCGTAAATTTTTTTTTTTGTTTTCAAAAAAATTCTATGTGGAGTTGCATATCTGCTTTGGAAATATTTATTTCTTTTTGTTTCATCCCCATTGTAAAATAAAGCTATTGAATCGAATGCAAGGATTGATGGTGTTTGTTCCAACTTCTATTGTGTATCTCCTTTGAGCATTTTACAAAGATCTGAGTTCTCTTGTTGATTCTCTCTCTCCGTGGAAGATCACTACTAGTCAAACTTACAAGTAATGAACTTAATGAAAAAAGATAATGATTTATTGGTTTAGAATAGGATTAAGTAATGAGGATTCCAAAAAAGTTGGAACGTGATTTACCAATGTAGCATGAAGAGTGAGACAAAATTGG
>ML815257.1:0-21989 GCA_009831015.1 Picea engelmannii | reverse complement strand
ATGTTGCTGATAGGAAACACCAAGGAGATTATCTAGGATTTGAAAACTCAGTTGTCCACTAAATTTGACATGAAGGATCTTGGTGCTTCAAATTTCATTTTGGGAATGGAAATTAAAAGAGATCGGAAAAAGAGGAAACTCTAGTTAAATTAGAGAAAATATGTCGAGACAATATTGTAGAGGTTTAATATGCAGGAATGTAAACCAGTCAAGGTTCTTATTCCTGTTGGTGTAAATTTATCTGTGGATCAGTGTCCCAAGACACAACAAGAGGAGGAGGACATGTCTCATGTTCCATATGTGAGTGCAGTTGGTAGTTTGATGTATGCAATGGTCTGTACTAGACCGAACATTACACATGCAGTGGGAGTTTGAGCAGGTATATGTCAAAACCATGGAATGAGCATTGGACAGTAGTAAAAAGGGTTTTTAGGTATTTGCACGACACTGCTAGCTATGGATTGTGCTACCTAGGAAGACCGAGATTG
Organism: Picea engelmannii; assembly: GCA_009831015.1. Classification (NCBI taxonomy): domain Eukaryota; kingdom Viridiplantae; phylum Streptophyta; class Pinopsida; order Pinales; family Pinaceae; genus Picea; species Picea engelmannii. Next base: position 21,501 of record ML815257.1, on the reverse strand, counting down.
GACAGAGTGGTGGATATAAATGGCTTTGTGGATGCAGACTGGGTTGGAGATCTATATCGTAGGAGATCTACAAGTGGATATGTGTTTAACCTGTTTGTAGGAGAAATAAGTTGGATGAGAAAAAGACAGGCTGTAGTGACACTTTCAACTATAGAAGTTGAATACATGGCAACCACTCATGAAAGTAAGGAAGCAATATGGTTACAAATTTTGTGTTCAGGTAATGGGTTGGTACAATAAGTTGTAAGGATAGATTGTGACAGTCAAAGTGCAATTTTTTTGGCGAAGAACCCGACTTATCATTGAAAGACAAAGCATATTGATATTCGATATCACTTTGTGAGAGACATGGTTGAAGAAAAGAAAGTATTGTTGATGAAGGTGGACACTTTGAAGAATGTTGCAGATTCATTAACAAAATATGTGAGCACTAAAAATTTCTCTTGGTGTAGAGGATCCATGGGCATCGCTGCCCTGGATTATTGATTATGTAACCCTGTAACCCCTTGTATGCAAAGAAAACAACAAGTGGGAGAATGTTGGTATGTGTTATATTCTTTGCACGAGTAGTAGTGTCTGCATTGCGTTGGGCATGTAGGGGGGTTTGAGGGGGGGTGCATGGGGCGATAGCCCCCCGCACAAGGATTTGAGGGCAATGCGCCCGATTATTTTTTCCTCGGGAAATGTATCGCATTTTTGAGCGATTTTTCGGCACATGGTTTTTTGCCGATGGTTTTCTATTTCCGATTAAGGAATTAGGGTTGTTGACTAATCCAGGTCATTGGGTTAGGGTTTTGGATGTCCCTGGATCCTATATGTATATTGTATTGTAAACAATGTATCACAATGAATGAATATAGAATATGTTGGTTTTCATGGTTTGGGTTTCCAGGGGAAAAATCTCTGTGTAATGTTTGTATTTGCCATTGTATCTTTTCTGTTCTTTTACTGAAAATCTGTTTGCAGTAAATATTGTACAAGGTTAAAATCTACAAAGGTTACAACATTGCATGGGATTCATCATGAAAATTGGTATTCTCAAAACTCCCAAGGAATTCTTACAACTCTTGAGGAAATTCAAAACTCTCTCGGTAGTCTTACAACTCTTAAGGAACTGGCTAAAATTTCCTATGAATTTGAGGATATTATTCAGGCACTTGAACCTCTCATGCCATGCCACATCATAGATCTTGGAGTGCTCAACTTGTTCACACATCTAGAGGCATGTGTCATATACTTTGATAGGACAACCACCTTGGAGGATGCATTACCTAGCCATTGGGTCTTCTCTTTGGCACATGTGGACCGTCTTTGACTTCCCTTGACTTGAGTATATGGTTGACATGATTTGAGGAGAAGGTTACAGATTAGATACCTTGCATATGACCATTGGAGATAATTTTAGGGGAGTTTTCCACTCTTGAGGGATTCTACTCATTGCTTATTGGGACATTTCATTTTGGAGAGATACACATCAACCCGTTGAGCACTCAACACACCCTAAAAAGCCTATGTCAATTTTTCACTTTTTGGGTACCACTTGGTCTTTGCACTGTCTGAATTCGATTTTTCTTTTGAGAAATGTTTTGTTTCACTTGTTCTCTTGAATTTCATCAGCTATTCAGGTTTGTGTAACTCTATAAAACCCCATGAATTAAAAATACTTAATACTTAAATAAGGAATCAACAACCAAAACACTTAACCCGACGTGGTCAAAGATTTGGCATCAAAAGAAATTAAAGGGAAAAAAGGAATCACTCGGAAAACCTCAGTTGTTGAGCACCGATCTTCACTAGTATTGGAGAAAGGAAGTTTTTGTTTCACAACACGTATCACATACGAAGATCTCCGACAACCAATCCCCTTCGACATCGGTAAAAGGCGAAGGGAGTAACGCTTGAAAGGAAAGTAATCGATATCGCTGATAGCCGATACCCAACGCGCTTGTCAGAATCGGAGAAAATTGAATCACGATGAACATTGTGACCATGCTAAGGAGTTTTCCCCGATCACCGATTCCTGAAGCGTTTCGGCATCAACATTTTTTCGAAGATGCTAACCCAAAGAAAAATATGTGATAAGTTTATCCCCGATCAACGATCCCCGATACCTTTTCGGCTTCGACGATCCCATGTTTAGTTTAAGAACACACAACTTGAAGAAAGTCCTGACTTCGACTAATACTCGCAAGTTAAGTCACCAGTCTTCATTGCCACGTGTCCCAAGCCAGTTTTTCCACATCAACACCATACGATGAAATCAATCGACGTCAAATGTTTTTGCGCAGAAGGATATCAACGAAAAAATCCATAACACATTGCCGATCCTCGATCTTCTCACTAGGAAAGCGACACGATGGGACGTTTTAATGCTAGATACGTTTAGATTCAGAGAATTTAAGGGACTAATTAATTCCAAATATTGCATTAGTTGCTACTTCGTGTGTGAATAAAAAAGGCCGTTTGAAATTATTGATAGAACACATCACCCTCCATGCCTCCGCCGTCAAACCACGATGAATTAAATTTGCATAGATTCAACGATAGATTTGTTTGAATTTCACTCATCACCTGAATTAATTGGTCGATGCGACACGGTAAGTTATTCCCCGTTTAAATTCTCTTGATTCACTGTAAACAAAACCATTCTATGCGTAAAGGAGTTTCAAAGCATCCAGAGGAGAAAAACGAGAAATTCAAAGCATCCAAGATCCCGTGAGTATCAAATAACCATTTAGCAAGATTTACAGGTATGTACCAGTCTGGATTTTTGTGCTTACCCTTCATATATGTATTTTATCCAATGTTTCTCTATACACAGTCTCTAAATGATTTGTTTCTATTGCAGGAACAATGCCTCAAAGAAAACCAACCACCAGGAGATCTCCGAGAGCACTGAAGCTAAAGGAACCAGAGGTAGGAGAAGAATCTTCCCCAATGACCGAAAAACAATTAGAATTTTCCCCAAAGCCAGAGCCAGTCATCAGGACATCCACCAAGAAGGTTTTCACTCAACCTTCGGCCTTTGGATACACAGAGGCAAGCACAGGGACCAAGGCAGTACTCCCGCACTCAGGAGAACTCTTCAAGAAGATCAGTCGAGAATAATTCCAGGAATATATCTCGCACAACGACTCAAATGTGAGAAAGATTGAAGATGGAGTTTTTCCGAATATCCGAAAATCATACCTGCACATTGTGGAAAGAAGAACTCTAGTGTTCCCCTGCATAGAACTCTCAAAGTGGCTCATCGACCACACAAACACACAAATTTTTTTTATTAACGACGTCAGTGGCGAGTGTGTCGGGGTATTCCTTCCAGTAGAGGTGCAGAGTTATTACAAGCTTAGAGACCTAGAGGAGCAGTTGAACACCAATTTCGTCGTAAATTTCTACGAGCCTCATGAAATCGGCTGGGTGATGGATTCATGGTGGAGAGAAGATAAAAAATACACCAATCAGACCTTTGGCTGGTACCAGAAGGCCAACTTAATGAAGCCATATATCTATCTAATGGCCCTCATCTTTCGATTGTATGGAGAGAAAGACTGTTCTAGGTTTTCAGAGGCATCAATGCCTCTAAATTACACAGTGGCCATTTCTGGGAGAGGTTTCAACTGGGGAGCCATCATTTCAAAGCAACTGAGCATCTGCATACAATAGGATCAAGCGCTGAAATAAGGAGAGACTCCATCCTCCTACATGGCTTCGTATTTACTGGATGTCATATGCGCCAAAAATGTCTTTGTCGGCATGAACTTGAGTTGGCACGCCTCAAAACTTCTGGTCCATGTTTACTTCAACATTTTATGGGAGAACATGTACAAAAAATCCTACTCCCCCATCTGCGATGAATTCATCGCACACATTCATTTTATTCTTTTCAAGAAAGAGTGTCTGAGGCTATCAGCTATGACAAAAAAGGTGATAGCAAAGGTCAGCCACTGGTATCTAGAAAAATGAGATACCTACATTAGGGTATTCGGGGCCACTGGAGCACCTCATCTCCTACCAACACATGTCCCCGAACGACTTGTTGTGGGGGAAACATGCTACCAGACCATCCCACAAGGTTACAATGCCACCCTAGTGAAAGATAAGAAGCGAGCATTTATACCTTATGGATTCCATATAGGTTTCTACCTAGTAAAAGACACCGCTCAAGCCAAGAAGGAAGGACTGAGCCAATTGGAGTTCCGATTCCAAACCAACCATTTCCGTAAACATGACCCAAGGGGCCTAGTCTTGAAGCATGCATCGCAAGTGTCGTCCTGCTGGCCATACACCCACAACAAGTTTGAAGATGAGGTCTTCACGAAAAACGCTCAGGATTGGGATGAAGTTATGGCAAGGATGGATGACCCTAAGATGACCAGGTTCATAGCCATGAGCTTGGTTGAATAGATGACGATCCTACAACAATCGTCTCAAGGGGCCCTTAGGGACAGGGAAGAAATGATATTGGCCGAAATAGTAGAATCTCCCCAGGTAGCGGTTGAAACAACATAGATTCCTCGAGTAACCCAATGCATTATAGAAGTTTCCCCGAGGCTCAGGACACGTGGGAGAGGGGGTTACTCATGTTAGAACATGTGCAATGGATAATTCATCAGCTGTGATATGAACTAGACATCATAAATATGACAAGGCTCCCTGCTGACAACCCAGATGAAAGCCAAGTGGGACCAAGCGTCCCTGAATTTACAGACCTTGATGAAATTACTGGGTTAGACGACCCTAAATTCACAATGCCATCGGTTGAATCACTGAAAGGTGTTTCGGCTCAGCCAGAGATAGTCAAAGCATCGGGGAGGACCATTGCGTCGAACCCCTTAAGTGAGATGATAAAGATTTATGATGATGATGAGAGCCCAGAAGTATCTCTTGTGACCCCTATACATATCGAATAAGAAAAGGAACACGAGAAGACATCTTCCCCTGTTCCTGATGCTCAAGTTCAGGGGCTTCCACAAAATGAGAAAGAAGTTGAGAGTGGCCTAGACACCGAGTTTCCCAATGCACCGGAAATCCAACCGGACAGTCTGAAGGATGAGTTAGGGTCGGACGAACCTAAAGAAGGAGCTCCACATCAGGAAATCGACATCTCAATGACCGATGATCAAGTAAGTACCGAGCATATCCCTGATGCCTCAATTTCAATCGGTACTCAAACCCCCGATGAGCGACAGACAGAAGCCAAGCCTTTAGAGAATAGGGAGAAAACTCAAGAACCCAGTCTTGAACAAGTATATACCATCGAGAGTCTGGGGAATACACTCACATGGGGAGATCAACAAATCCCCGAACCTGTGGACAGAGTAGCCAACATACATGCCATTGCTTATGATCAGAAAAGGAATGCTATCGTCCAGAGAACCACCAAAAAGAGGAGGATCAATTTAGATCACTCCATCCTCATTACTGCTGAGGAAAATCTGATCAACACAGAGCATGCCAAAACGTCCGAACTTATCGATGCAAGGATGGAAATCACAGATGCCACCTTGGAAAGAGCTAAAAGGGATGAAGAGGAGCTAGCTAATGCTTTAAAGGAATTGGAACATTTGCGCCACTTGGAGAAGTATTACCAGGGCACCACACGAGCCACAGTGTACCTAAGGAACAAATTCAAGGAGGCCTACAACAAGTTTACAGATGAATGACACCTATTCATTGCAAGGATAGCCGAGCTTCAGGAAGACACCCTCATGGCACTTGCAACGTGCAAAGACATGGAGAGGTGGTACGAGAAAGCACAACAGGCCGTGGAAAGAATCAAATATATCAACACGGTGCAAAAGGGGTGAGACGTCGAAGAGCATGGCATCCGAGTGCTAATGGAAAGAAGAATTGACAGCATAATGAAATCGACTGAGTATTGGGTCAAGATGTCCTAGGAACCCCATCAAGAAGTCTAAGAAAAATGGGCCAAGTGTGAGGAAATCTGGATCAAAATCAATTGGGTGATGAAAGACATCGGACACCCCAAGTTTGGCACGCCTAATGACTTTGTCGACTTGCACGACACAGTTAGATTGCACACCGAGCAAGATTCATCATGGGTCAAAGAAATAACAAAGGTGACATACATGACGCTAGGTCAGGTGCGACAGTTTATGGAACACCCGATCAAAGCTTGGGATATGTTGCAACAATTAAGTGCCAGTATAGTCAATTATTGGGCACATGCGGTAGAGATAAGAGAGATTCACTCGGCCCTGATGGAACAACATAGATTCCCATACACCAACACCTGTGAGGATTTGTTCATCAAATGGTCAAAGTACGAGAAGAGTCACCCTCTTAAGTGATATCTTGAGATGACTCATAGAAAAACTCATAGGAGAGAACGCCATGTGGCGAATTTTGTTTTGCTTATATGCACTTTAGTTGCTATTTTTAGTTAATTTTATGTTATAAATAAGAGCATCGATCGATTAGTTGGAGGTCGATGGTTGTTGCAAGAAACTCTCATTTTTGGTTTTGTTAAGAACTATTTCAGAGCTTCTTTTAATGGAGAAGTCCTTTTGGGACCAGAGAGAAAAGTTGTATTTTCATCAAATGCATGTATGATTGGATGTGAAGAATAATTATTTTCTATTTCATCTCATGAATGGATGCAGTAACAAGTAAGAGCTATTAAATATGTTGATAAGTTATCTGATGCAATGTTTTACAGTTCTTTCTTAATGATGAAAATTAATCGTTGTGTTATTATGTGATTGTGATTAGAGTTGAGTGAATTATTTTACTTTCCATTGTTCATCACATGCATGTTTTCTTCTGATAAATTGTATCTCAGTCAATAATTGAAATACCTGCACGGTTAACGTATTAGTACTAGGCCTATGGTAGACAATCATTGTCTGCATGCTTGAGTAAAGGGTTACCCCAAGCTCAACCTCATCTCCAATAGTTAAACATGTTCCTGTTTTGTTACCTAGTTGGTGTATACTAGCTTTCCATCTTGTATCAGTCCCACCTAAGAGAAAATAAAAAAAAGAGATCATCCCAACTGAAGGAGAGGCCTTCACAAGAAAATGTAAATCCCATCGATTAATTGGAAGGATCGCAAGATCTGGAGAACCATTCCACCATTAAACGCTGCAAATTCTAATTGGGCCCGGTGGCGGGTTTGGTTCCTGCTGTTGAGTTAAAGGGATTCAAGACCCATAAACACAACCTTGGAGGATATTTAGGAGGTTTTCATTGCCTACTTTGAGGATCTAGTTGTGAATTTATCCACTTGGAGGCTAGACATTGCATCGTTGACCATCATTGGTCCATTTTGGTTATAGGATTGTACATGTGGCCTGACCACCTCATTATTTTATGTATTCTTTAATAATTAGTTGGAGGAAATAATTATTTACTCCTCCCTAGGCTAGATCTAAGGTTTTCATCAGAGATATTATTATTATATTTTAAAAGAGGTTGAGCTAGATTCTATATAAAGAGTATCCCTTCCTCATTTGAACTCATGGTTGGATTTTCGGAGCTTCCACTCCTTGGAGCTTAATTGACATATATTTTTTGGATCATATGGATGCATAAGGGTTCTTTATTTCTGGAGGTTGGTGTCAATTCTTGAAGCTTTTCTATCTTGGTTTCTACTTGGTGCATAAATATTGATTTTGAATTCTCAAGTCTTCTACAAGCTAACTATATCTATCCATTGAAGGGAAATTATACCATTGTAGGGAATACATTTTTGGGTAACTCCTCTCCTTCTTCCTTCATTAGATTGATAACTCTTTCATGCCTTGCTGTGTCTCTATTTTAGGAACCCTAGCAATTGTATTGAGTTTGTTTATTAAGTTATAATTGATCTTGTAAGTGAAGGTTTCTCCCTCAAGGACCCATCCTTGTAGGGCCTTGTTATTTATTGTTGATATTTATTAGATAAGAGATTATCCTTCCCCTCAGGTTCTTGTCTTTTAATCCTAATACCTAGATGTAATAGACCAATTATTAAGAGGGGTTTTATTCTTGACCCCATAAGTCCCCTTTTATTCACCTTGACTCCATTTCCCTTGTTGGATTTCACACTAATATCTACTTCCTTCCATCACCTCTTTATATCCCCAAAAATGCTAAGAAACATTATTTTACTAAACCTACTCCCCCTTCACCTTGTGCCTCATTTCCTAGCTTCAATAATTCTACTAGGGATACCCCCCATTGAGATAGAGGAGAGCCAACCTATAATGAAGAGGATATGTTCCTTAGGTGATAGTGGTGACCATTCAAGTAGTTCCATCTTTCTTTGTTTCTTGTGGATTATAGATTTTATCATTAAGTACAATTTTGGAGGCAACACAATATACAAGTTCTTTTATCATGTTTGGGTTCATTTCATATAGGGATACAAGGTTCTTGAGAATATTCTACAGGACTCTTTAAAACAAGCTAGATACTACATTCAACAAGTCCACTTCATTCCATCCTCAAACTGATGGCCAAATTGAAGTCGTGAATAGAATACTGGCACATTTGTTGAGAGGATACGGTCAAAGGCATGGCAAGAAATGGGATGAAATTCTACTGTACATATATCATTCCTACAATAGGGTAGTTCATTATTCTACCAATATGGCACCATTTGAAGTGTGCTTTGGATACCTACCTCAATCTCCATTTCATTTGGCATATGGAAAAGAAAAGTGTAAAGAAAGTGTTTCAAGCAAAGAAGAGGGAAAAACTGAAAAATCAATTTGAAAGGATAAGGAAAGTTTATCATCAATTCCAAGAGATGTTACAGAAGACTCAAGAAATGTACAATGACAAACATGAACACCATAGGAAGGAGACAAATATTCAAGTAGGTGACACTTTGGTTTCACTTGAGCAAAAAACGATTGCAATGAGAATGAAAAAAGTTGAATCCATTCAGATATGGCCCTTTTGAAATTATAACACAAGTTGGTGAGAATGCATTTCTCCCTCCAAACATAGACATACCTTTAGTTGTAACTATTGAACAGTTGAAAATATATGAGCCAAGTATGTTGAATCAAGAAGGTGACATTGAACAAGTCCAACCAAGGGTAGAAGACCTAGTTGCAAAAGTATGGAAAAAAGTAAAGAAGATTCAATGTTTGAAAATAAGTTAAGATTTTCTATAAGAGGAGAGTGGGAATATTGAAAAATTGTTCAAAAAGGTTATATTCCAAACAAGGCCCGGTGTTTTCCAATAAAGAAGGTGAGATGATTGTTTCCTCATTTAATTAAAAAATAGCTTATGTGGGACAAAAATCCTTCTCTTTTGGGATGCATATCATAACAGATCATATAAAGATAATGACCCTATTTTCACATGGAATTATAAGGTGAAAAAATAAAAATAAGAAGAGTAATTTCACAATGTGTAATTTACGAACTATCACGTTAGTGGTCCATTCAACTTCCAGTATGAAGAGGAGGTTAAGCCTTTTCATTTCCTATGCTTGGAATTCTCTAAGCATGTGGAATAGATACTAAACCATCACCATGGGAACCATATAAGAAAGGGAAGGAAATGAGAAAAGTTCCAATAATCGTTTTGGTCATTCCAAGGTATAATTTCCCACGTGGAGAGGATGTAAAACAATTTAGGAAATTTTGAGGAACCCTGGAACATAAAAAATTCATTACATGCCATCCTAAGCACTTATCAAGCCTCATTATTTCATATTATGCATGTACATGTGCAAGTTTGAAGAGGAAATAATATCATTCATTGTTTCCTCCATGGAGATGTTTCCCACAAGGGTTTTACACCACATATATCTAGGTTATCAATATGTGAATGTGGTTTTTAGTTAAGTTTCATCTTGTTGTCTATTTCATACTTTCATGTTAAATTACATGATTGGGAATGTATCTTATTAGCACTTAGAATGTTCTTTTGGAAGTAAGTTTGCAAATTTTGATTATAACACACTAATGTTAGTCTAAAAGGAATTGTTTCGGCAACATACTTTGGTAAATTCCAGATGAGTTCTCACTTGCAACTATGGAAGCAGGTCACCCACAAGTATTCATTTTAGGTCATTAACCAACCAAAACAAAATGCAAAGAAATATGGGAGTCAGAATATGAACTACAATAAACCAAGGCAATTTTGTAATTGTTGTTCAATTGAACACAACGCATAACTAATTTTTCATTTTCTTACTTAAATAATAGTGAGTGATGAGACCATGTTTTCACTCAGTGAACAAAATATTCAGAAGGTTGAATTTCTGTTATTTGTTCATCGTGGATAGATCCCACCACATTCCACATTTCACACCCACTCGCCAATTTTGTCTCACTCTTCATGCTACATTGGTAAATCACGTTCCAACTTTTTTGGAATCCTCATTACTTAATCCTATTCTAAACCAATAAATCATTATCTTTTTTCATTAAGTTCATTACTTGTAAGTTTGACTAGTAGTGATCTTCCACGGAGAGAGAGAATCAACAAGAGAACTCAGATCTTTGTAAAATGCTCAAAGGAGATACACAATAGAAGTTGGAACAAACACCATCAATCCTTGCATTCGATTCAATAGCTTTATTTTACAATGGGGATGAAACAAAAAGAAATAAATATTTCCAAAGCAGATATGCAACTCCACATAGAATTTTTTTGAAAACAAAAAAAAAAATTTACGCATCCCAAAACAAGGAGGCACCCAACCCCAATCTAGATACTATTTTATAAACTTTATTAATTAAGACTTCGTCTTTAGAAATAGAACCTACCACTACAAAATTGACACTAACTCTATGAAAAAAAATGGAACTGGAATAAACGAGGTCTGGTGAAGCTAAAATCATGGTGCACCCTGCTCCATGGGAGGCCCATGTGGCCTAATTCCTCCTTGTTTGGATCCGGAAGCATCCCCTACTTTTTCCACCAGGTGAGGAAAAATTCTTTTGATTTTATTTGCTGAAATCCATCATGCTTGTGCCAGAGTATCTCCTTTTCTTACCACAAGATATGAAATATACTCGTTAGAACGAGTCTGGTGAATGCACTGCTCCATAATGGTGTCTTCTAGAAGAGGCGGTTCGAAATATGGAATGTTATCCACCAAATGATGCACTGGAACCACTTCTTCGAGAAGATATGACTCAAACAACTTTAGATTGTTGACGTTCAGAACATCATCAATTCATAACTACGATGGAAGATCTAGACGGTAGGCATTATCACCAATGCGTTCCAACACTATGTATGGTCCATATTGCAAAGGATGAAACTTATGATGTTGCCCTTTGAATCTATGTTTGTCCAACTGAAGCCACACTTTATCTATAGGTTTGAAAACCAAAGGTGTTATGTGTTTATCATGACTTGCTTTGGCACGATATTGGGCAGCCTGCAATGCTTCTGTTACCTGTGTATGATGGTGAGAAATTCTCTGTATGTATTGCTTAGGAATATTTTCTCTTTTTGTTGATGTATTGATCCATCAGAAGAGAGCATCAAGGGCATCTTAGAAGGGGCCAAAGGTTGGAAACTGAGACATAATTCAAAGGGGGAGTAACCAGTCGACGGATGTGAAGCCCGATTACAACTATGTTGGATAATGTGCAGGTAGGTGTCCCATTGTTTTTTCTTTGCAAAATAGGTGCAGAGAGAGTGAACTAGAACTCGATTAACCAGTTCAGTTTGGTCATCCATTTGCAGATGGAATTCCATAGAGAATTTAAGGTTGAATCCAAGAAGAGAGCAAAGGGTGCGACAAAAAATTCTAAGGAAATTAGAGTCGTGGTCGAAAATAATGCTTTGAGGTAAGCCAAACTGTGGCCAGACATTGTGAAAGAATAGTTCAACAGTTTGGACAACAAAAGTAGTTTTGTGACAGGTGATAAAAAGAGCCATCTTTGAGAAATGAAAAACAACAATCCAGATCACATCATGCTTGCACAGAGTGGTGGGAAGACTGCTGATATAATCCATCGATATGGATTCCCAAGGGAGAGAAAGGATTGGGAGGGGATGGTATAGAACATGTTTCCTATTAGATGATTTAGTTTGAGATCAGAGAGCACAAGAGCACATGGATATTTCTACTTGTCTAGATAAGGCTGGCCAAAAGAAATAGTGGGTGAGATTGAGGATGGTATTTGTGGTGCCAAAATGACCCCCACATTCATATGCATGGGATTATTTAATGAGGAGAATTCTATCCTTGAACTATGGCACACACAACTAATTAAACTTATATAACCATCCATTTCTAATAACATAATCAAGAAAAGGAGAACAATTGATTACCGTGGGATTTTGAAGAGCTGCCCAAATTTCTCCAAAGTTTGGATCTGATTCATACTTGTATTTCCATGCATCATACGAATCACACCTCACCTCCAAGATGTGAAGTACTTGTATCGACGAGTGGCTCAACAGATCTACCATTTTATTTTTTAGTCCCCTTCTTATATTTGATCATCAGATGGAAGTGTTGGATGTATGTTTCCCACTTCAAGTGCCTTTGGTCCTATATCTTTCTTTGGGAGTTGATAAAGATCGACAGATGATGGTCTATATGAAAAATAGTCTCCTTTCCAAGGAGATAGTGTTGCCAATGCTTGAGCTCTTGAGCGAAACTATATAATTAATTTTCGTATGTACTATAATTAAACTTAGCTTCTGCGAGAGCCTTTGAGTGATGCCACATGGTGTCTTCCCTATTTGAGAACCACGCCAATCACAAATTGAGATGCATCCGTATCGATCTCAAATGGTTGCTACAAATTGGGAAATCTAAGAACCAAAGCAGAGCACAATTCTTGCTTGAGTTGTGTAAAGTGTTTCTCCACATCTACATTCCAATCAAAGTGTGACTGGTTGGCCAGCTGATGAAAAGTATTTTCCAATTGTAAGAAATGTGCTACAAATTTGTGGTAAAAATTGATACCGCCCATGAAGCTCTTCAATTGTAGTGCTGAGGGGGCACTGACCATTGTGCCAATGGTTGAAATTTTGTTGGATCAGGCATGATGCCTTCCGTATCCACAATGAAGCCTAAATATTGCACAAACTTCTGTCCAAAAAATGATTTCTTCTCTTTGACCCAGAGCTTGTGAGTTCAGAGTAACTCAAGGAATTAGCGCACATGGTGCATGTGTTCTTCCCATGATCTACTGAATATCAAAATGTCATCCAAGTATATCACCATGATATTTCACAACAATGGACGAAACACATCATTAATGAGCCTCATGAATGTGGCTGGGGCAATGGGGAGCTTGAAGGGCATGCCAAGCCATTCAAAGAGACCAAAATTGGTTTTGAATGCGGTCTTCCAAGTGTTCGTTGAGTGATTTCTCACTTGGCGATATCCCACGGTTAGATCCATCTTTATAAAGTAAACATTGTCGTGCATGTGATCCATGAGGTCCTCAATCCTCGGGAGGGGGTAATAATTTTTAAACGTGATCTTGTTTCAGGATCGGTAATCAGTGACTAGATGCCATTCAATATCATCCTTCTTTGGGATGATGAAAGAGGGTGAAGTGAAAGGTGAAGAGGATGGTTGGATATGTTGGGATTCAAGAAGTTGAGTGATCTGACGTTCAATATCATCAGATTTGAAAGGGGCTAAGTGATAGGTTGGAGAATTGGGTAATGAAGCACCTGGAAGGAGTTTGATAGAGTGTTCAATAGATATGGAGGGGGGAAATCCTGTGGGTTTGGTAAATACATCATCAAATTATTTGAGAAGGGGCACCATTTTGTGAGGGACTAGATTAGTTAGATTATCAAGTTTGATAGGATGCACTAGGCAGAGAGAGACACATCGGTTAAGGGAACTCAAAGGCTTTTGCGAAGACAAGTGATTGGATGAGGTGAGAATGTATGTGCATCCTTGATGGCAGAGATGATACCGATGAGTATTTGTATGATAGAGAACGTGGTGGTCTTGTTGATATGAGATGCATAGTAAAAGGTTTTCACAATCTAAAGGGGCAACATCATAGGTCACCACATCATGAAATGGCCCTATGGTGAAGGTGATCATGCACTGTGTAGAGACTTGGATGTGTGGACCTCCTTCTTGAACCCAACTGAGATGATAGGGGTGGGGATGTAGAGCAGTAGGTAATTACAGACATTGGACTAGTTCTTGAGATACTAGATTCTTTTGACTTTCGTTATCAAGGATGAGAGTAGTGATGGTATTTTTGATTTGGAAATTGTGAGTGAAGAGAGGAGGTGACAAAGAGGTTGGATTATTCATGGTCATTAGCACTAGTGAAGAGTTTGGTTCGATAGGATTCTCAAGGGAAATCACATCAACAGATTCATATCCAAGGTTCCAACTCGGTTAACAATGTCTTTTGGGTATTTCAATTATTTATGGAGCGACAATCCGTAGTGGAGTGTGAACTAGTCTTATGGAAATTGCACCAAAGATTGGAACTGCGGGATTGAGGTGAATTAGCATAGGGGTTGGTGGGTGATCCCTGGGTCACAAGGGGAGGGCGAGAAGATGAGGATGCACTGGGTTTATTAGGAATAGTATGGGGAAAGGGATTCCTATATTGAGGACGTGGATTCTTCTTTCGCTTGACTGCCAAGGCTACAAGGAACCCCTTATCCACGGATGCACTGTCAAACAAATCCACTTCACATCTTAGCAGAAATAAAAGACTAGATTTATATTTAATAACCAATACCACCTCAGGCTCGGATACGTTTAGCTGGAGGTGGATCTTGAAAAATACATCTATGTAGGATTGAACCGCTTGATTAGGAAGTTGTCTAAGGTGTATCCAATGAGAGAGAAAATATTGACAGAAACTAGGGGGATAGAACCGATCTCGGAGGCCTTGACAAAAATTTTCCCAGGTTGTGATAATTTGCGATGGTGAATTGATGTTTTCACCAAGATCTATGAACAAAGACTGGCTCTCTAATTACGTGTCCCACCATGTCTGCACCAAGCCTTCAAGTTGAAGACTCACAACCTACAACTTTCGCTCTTCATCTAGATCCGAGTGAGTGCAGAAATACGTGGAGAGATTGTAGATCTAGTAATCCACAACTTCTCCATTCATTTGGCTTGAATACTTTGGAAATTGGATACGAGTATCCAACTGCATTTGTGTGATACCTTGCTATTGCTACATGTGAATAATATCATGGAGCACATTCACCAAATATTGTGTTATGGAGGACATGTTGTTTGCTGATGGTTTTGTCTCTGGCTCTGGACACAAAGGCATAATATTCATCCACTTAGTATGAATATTGAACTGAAAATGGCCTTGAGGAGGGTGCTTGAAAAATATCTAAAGAATACTAAGGGCGCCCTTGTTGCAAAATCACACCTAGCTCAATAACTACGGTGTGGAATCTTGAATGTTTTTTTGTTTCTGAACAGGATGGTGTCTTCTGAAGCTCTGAGGGAATCGACCAGGCTCTGATACCAATTGATTTGCCAGAGAGAGAGAGAATCAACAAGAGAAATCATATCTATGTAAAATGTTCAGATGAGATACACAATAGAAGTTGGAACAAACACCATCAATCCTTGCATTTGATTCAATAGCTTTCTTTTATAATGGGGATGAAATAAAAAGTAGGAAATATTTCCAAAATGGAGATGCAGCTCCACATAGAATTTTTCTGAAAACAAAAATATACACAGCCCAAAACAAGGAGACACCCAACCCCAATCTAGCTACTATTTTATAAACTTTATTAATTAAGACTTAGTCTTTATAAATAGAACACACCACTACAAAACTGATTCTAACTCTATGAAAAAAACAATGGAACTGGAATAAATGAGAATTGGTGAAGCTAAAATCATGGTGCACCCTGCTCCATGTGGCCCAAGTAGTATCAAGGTCTTGGGCTCTAACATATGCATATGAAACATCCATGGATGAGAGACATCGTCAGAATTGTGTTATTGATTGGTTGACGAGGAATCATTTATAGGTAATAATCCAAATGGTACTGAACAATTTATGGTGGCCATACAATTTAGTCTTCTCGATATCTTTGGTCTTTGTGAAACAAAACCTTTGGATGACCAGAAATTTTGGCTTCTTTAATATATGGAATGTAGTGGAGGGAAATTGAATTCAGGTAGGTAGTGTCACAAGGAGTCTTAGTCAATTTTCAATGAGAATTATATCACAAAATTACTATCAATGATGGATGTAATAGAGTCTGTCATTGATAAGAACACTAGTATCCTACCTAAACATCACTAGAATCACAAATTTCTTCAAGGATGCTCATCTTTCTATTGACCACAAGAAATAATTTTATGAGAATGTGTGATTAGCTTTAGAAAGGTATCAATATTGAATCTATCGATGCTTACCTGAGGTTCCTAACACATGGAATGAGATCTTATATGCTTAGTTGTTGATGAGAAGGGAATTTATATGGGTACTCTGACTATACCATGCATTATTATTTGATAAACTGAACTACAATTGTGGTGTTAAATTTGAAAAGAGTGTATATTTTCAAGAACCTAAACTAGAGTGAGTCTTACTAGCACATATTTGTTTTATTTGTAATTTCTCAATGGGACTATTGTCTCCTAAAGGAAGGTCCATGTAAATAGCACCAACAATCCCAAGAAATCTCCTTTATGTAGGTGTGCCCATGTATCTCTTTAAACATAAAGTTGGTAAATACACAAGTGAAGTGTTGGGAGATTATGATGTATGCACATTGATATTATTCTTGGGATGCTTACAGGTTTTTAATCCAAACCAAGGCTCATTGATTCATTACATTCTTTCCCTCTCTCAACCTCAGGGATAAATTCTTGTTAATATTTTTCTTGTTTTAAAATCAAAATTTAGTATTAAAATTTGAAGACAATAAAAACAAAAAACAAAATACAGATTGTCCTTCCTTGAAGGAAAAGAAGGCTCCTTTCCCACCATCATGGTAAGGAAGTCATCACCAATGAATGATCTCAAGCCTATCCATGTCCTCATTTCCTAAATAATCCCATACAATTTTTGCATAGCTTGTTTTAAAATAAAAAATTAATGTTAAAAATTGAAGACAACAAAAACAAATATAAATATTCCTTCCTTGAAAGAAAGGAAGATTCCTTTCCCACCATCATGGAAAGTAAGGCATCACAAATGAATGATCTCAAGCCTATCCATGTCTTCATTTCTTGAATAATCGAATATGATTTTTCCATGGCTTGTCATTAGGTGAACCTTTACCCTATTTGCTTCCCAAAGATATTAATTCCTCCATATAAATGAAAATGTTATTGAATATATTAAAAATATAAAAAGGATAAAGGTATTAGGATTTTGATCTCGTTTAGTTCACCTTAATTGGAATTTTTCCAAGCAGTCTTTGCTGAAATTGCAAAATTGGATTTTAATGAAATTGTTGCTTTTAATGAAAAAATGGATTCAATGCCCTTGAATAGCCCTATTGAAACCATATTTTGCAATGTTAGCATTTGATATCTACCATTCCATCAAAGCCTAAGTGATTCCTACTAGATTTCAGGTAAAAAACATTGATTTCCCCTCTTATTATTTCAAACGATTGAAAAAAAAGATCATTTCATCTTAGGTCTAGATTATTGTCTAAAATTATATTATCAAAGTTATTTTAAGTGTATGTTCTTTTTAATAATATTTCTAATGACCAAGTACATTAAGGTGTTCACTTAACCAATTTATAGGATTATATAATGTTTATATGGCATGTTTTTTAATTTGAATTAAGTTCTAGATTATGTGAAAATACTAAATATTTTGTTAAAAAATAAAAAAAATTATTTCACTGTATTTTATTAAAGATATTATTAGTCCTTGCCAGAGGCGTAGAGGGACTATAGCGGTCAATAATTTGTTGACTTCATATTAATATGTCCTTTGACTATAAATTTTCGCACCATCTCTATTGTTTGAACTATAGAACTAAAAACATTATTTTTTATATAATAAAAAAACCTTATATGTCATCATCTCATTGGAGAATATATTAGAAGTCTTATTTCCATCTTCACTATTCCCAATGTTGTAAATGTTTAGATATCCAAAGTTTTGAGCATCAACGCTCTTTTTTAATTTTTTAATTTTTATTGAAATTTTTATATACCTAATGTTCTGAGCATCGACGGTCTCTTTTAATGTTTTTATTATGTCTATTTGTATTGAAATGTTTACATACCGAAAGTTTTGATCATTGACACTCTTTTTGAGATACTTGAATAGGCCCGACATCTTAAATGTTTACATAGCGCAAGGCCCTTAAACAATCCCGATAGCTTAAATGTTTTCATAACGCGAGGCCCTTAAACAAGCCTGACCACCTTAAATGTTTACTTAAATAGGCTTCTCACAATACATTTTTCCTCGAATTTTTCCATACAATGTTGTAGTGAATTTGGACAATAGTGTTGTCCACTGCTACTTGCATAGCCATCATATGTTTCATACTTATTCTATTCTTGGAATGCAATTTGGTCATCATTGAAGATACATATATTGTTTACTGGTTGCATCTTGTTTGTTGGTTCATTGGTTTGTCTATTGTTGCTTGTTGTTGTTTGGTTCAAATTTGCAAGGTTGAGGTCCTGCACCTGCAGTTGGACCTATTGGTGCTTGTTGCTTTCTTTTGTTTGCTTCAACTTTGCAAAGGTTGGGGTATTGCACCCGCAGTTGGAGATGTTTCTTCACTTTGTAGGGTTCAATTCCTACACCCACAATTTGACCTGTGCTTTTGTTGTTCATCGTTGCCAAGTAAGTTTCGATACCATGGTTTCATTCATATTCATTCTTTGCTGTTTACTGTTTGCAGTTTGCAAGTAAGAATGTTTAAGTATTTCCACTCGTATGGTCATCATATGTTTCGTATTTCTTCTATACTTGGAATGCAATTTGGTCATCATTGAAGATACATATATTATTTACTGGTTCACTGGTTCGTCGGTTGCTGCTTGTTGTTGTTTGGTTCAACTTTGCAATTTTGAGGTCCTGCACTTGTAGTTCGACCTGTTGGTGCTTGCTCATTGGTTTGTTGATTGCTGCTTGCTTTTGTTTGCTTCGACTTTGCAAGGTTGGGGTATTGCACCGACAGTTGGAGCTATTTTTTTCACTTTGCAGGGTTCAAGTCCTACACCTGCAATTGGACCTGCGGTTCTGTCATTCATCATTAACGAGCAAGTTTCAATAGAATACTTTCATTTGTATTTTTTGTTTACTATTCGTTGTTGGAATTTTTCAAGTAAGAATGTTTAAGTATTTATTCATCATTCTTATCCCGCAGACTTTCCATAGAGGTTGGCATATCTTTTTCTCCTGCTCTTAAATTTTCCTCTGATTTTTTCCCGAGGCTCCGCACCATGTGCATGCCAATGTCGTGTGCACAACTCCGGTTGTCATTTTTTATAAGATTGCAAATCCCAGTCCTTTTTCATGTGTGACGAAGTGGAAATCTACTGCCTATCCCATATGGGAATTGAACCCATGTCTTTCGCATGAAAAATATGATGTCAAGCTTGTTGCCTTTGTAGGATGTTCTTGTAGAAGAAAACTGCAGTTAGGTGTAGAAGGGATAGATATGGTACAACGGTGCCTCAAATGGACCAAAATTGCACAAACTTGGCATATCTTTCCCTCCTACTCTTAAATTTTTCTCCAATTTTTTCTCCAAACTCTGAACCATACCTACATGCCTTTGCAAAATTTTCTTGTAGAAGAAAAAATATGTTGAGATGGTGCTAGCAAGAGCAGTATTCCGTGGATTGAAAATTGCAATATTCAATCTATATGTCGCTCTGCATGCAACATTTCTAACACAATGAATGTTTTCTCAAATGCATCACACCATTTACATTTGGACGAAACCATTATCATTCTAGGATACTTCAGTGTTGACATGCTACAAAATAGTGCCATAAAAAAACAATTGGAAAACTACATGTGGAATTACAATGTCCGCTTTCTTTTGGTTAAGATAAAACATGTACAAAACACACTTATTGACCATATATGGTGAAATGTGCCCATATCACAATACATCCTCTTTATCTTATACACAACCCGGTCTGACCATGATGAAATTTGTCTTCTACTTGAAATATGAAATATACATCAAAGATATTACAAAATTACATTTCCATGTCTCAAAGCATATCTGGATACTTTGTTGCACAAAACCAAATCATTAAGCTACAACCA
Organism: Picea engelmannii; assembly: GCA_009831015.1. Lineage (NCBI taxonomy): Eukaryota > Viridiplantae > Streptophyta > Pinopsida > Pinales > Pinaceae > Picea > Picea engelmannii. The sequence continues at coordinate 1,332 of ML815257.1, read as the reverse complement.
TCCAACTTCTTAATATTTTCTGGCTTGTAATATATTTTGGCTAGGAAAAATTCTATATAATCACAACCATGGATCAAGAAAAAGAAAGGTTCATGCTTCTAACTCTCTGTTATTCTATTCCTTTGCTTCTCATTTACTGTATGTACATATTACTTGTTTCCCCTTGCATACTAGCTTACATTCATGTTCATTGTATTTTTTTCATTTCCACATTGAAACAAACATAATAACTGGAGTAGACCAAGGACTCTTTACCACAAATGTAGAAGAGGAGATACAAAGGTGCATGCTTCTACTCTTATTGCATATTCCATTGTTTTGTATTTCATTTCTTATCTATATATTTTTTCTACTGCTTTGCACCTAATTTGTTGTATGTAGATACTATGTATCTTCCTACATAATAAATTATCTTCATGTCAATTGTATTCTCTGTGCTGCTACATTGAAATACACATAACTGTATTTATTTTTTAACATGTCTTTCTACATACCAACTTACCTTCATGTCCAATGCATTTTCTACATTGCTACATTGAAAGAAACAAATTAGTTGGGCAAGAGGATGAAATATTGTATGCCAAAACAAAGGAAGTTGAAGTACAATCTTCGAAAGGGTATACCGATTGTGATGGTAAATCAAACACACAAAATGAGTAGGTGGATAAAATATTGGACTAGAAAATGATGATTTGGCAACAATGGGCCTTTGTTGAGACTTCTCGCTTCCGAACATTGCCCTCCCCATATATATTTTCCCACTCTCTATTGTCCTTTTTTTTTCCCTCTTCTATACTTAACCGAATTCCCCTTTCCTTTTACCCTCCACTTTCTCTTTCTGGTTGCTTTTCTTAGTCATTTTTTCGAAAATGTCTAGGTGCACAGGTTGGCGGACTCATAGGGTCACATTTATACTCATTCTTATATACCATGAGTCCGATCGATGACTTCCTCATTCCATACTTAGCCACTTTTTCGATCATGGGTCCCCGGGTTGGCGGGCTCAAAATTGCACCTCTAGCTTTGGGGGTTCCGTGATATATAGATTGGCCGTCGGACTCCCCCATCATGCCCTGTTCCATGTTACACATTTTTTCATTCAAAAGTTCTGAGGCATACAATTTGACCATCGGGTCCTCATGTTTCCTGAGTATCCCTTGACACCCTATTTCATATTCCATCTCCTTCGAGCCTGTATGTGACATTCAAAACAATTATGAATATTATACAATGCATATGCCTATTAAGTCCTTCTGATGTTCATGTACACATGCTTGCATCAGAAAAAGTTGGACTAGTGACATCATACATGGGCATGAGTAGTCAATCATC
>ML815256.1:266245-280157 GCA_009831015.1 Picea engelmannii | reverse complement strand
TTTTTCTGTGAACATTGGGACTCAAGAAGAACTAAAGATTCTAAATATTGGAGCTCAATGTTCAAAAAAAGAGAAACTAAAATGTATGGATCTTTTATATGAATTTTGGGATGTATTTTCATGGACATATGAATGTTTGTGTGGTTTTTATACTAGTGCAATACAACATGCAATTCTTATTAAAGAAGAAGCAAGACCAATATGGCAAATGCAAAGACCAATAAATCCTGCACTGGAAGCAACTATTACAAAAAAGGCTGAAAAGTTTGTAAATGCCCATATAATTTTTCCTATCAAGTATTCAGAATGGGTATCAAACCTTGTCTCGATATAGAAAAAGGCAGGGATTATTTTAAGGATGGAAATTTATTTTAAAATGTAGAAACCTTGACGAATCTTACTAATCCTTCATATGTCAACTATAAAAGTTTGGCGATATTTTTGTAAAAATATTCAAATTTCTAAGTATTTTATATAGTTTTTATAAAATTTTGGCGATTTTTAAGGTAAAATAATTTTATACTATAGAATTTGGGCGAATCATTTTTAAAATAGCGAATATCGTTTTTGGAAAAACCATGGAAAATTAGCCCATGAGCGAAATTTAGCTCCTAAAATCATCCCTAGGATGGGGATATTGAATTATGTGTTGATATCCATGTCGTGAATAGGGTGAGCATTAACTACAATTTTTCTCTTCCTAATATAGAATTTATTTTACAACAAGCAGTAGGATCACAAAATAATGTCACCTCTTTATGTTTTCTTAGCATAGATGATTTTAGGGGCTAAATTTCGCAAATGGGATAATTTTCCATGTTTTTTCCCAAAAAAAGATTCAACAATTTCCATTTTTTCTAAAAATGATTTTCCCAAATTCCATAGATTAAAATTATTTTACCTTAAAAATCGCCAAATTTTTATTGAAACTATATTAAATCCTTGGAAATTTGAATATTTTTACAAAACTTTCGTCAAACATTTTACATTGTGCATATTAAAGACTAGTAAGATTAGCCCATGTTTCTACTTTTTAATATAAATTTCCATCCTTAAAATTATCCCTATTTCTTATGATATAATCAAATTCGCGTTAAGAGGGTTGAAAATTATAAAACCACTTTCACTACACATTGGGGCACCTTTTCCTACAAGTGTATGTATTTTGGCTTGATCAATGCAGGTGCTACCTTCCACCGAGCTATGTAAATACATTTTGATGATCTCATCAATACAATTATTCAAATTTATCTTGATGATTTAACTATTTATTCCAAAATGTGAGAATATCATCTTGATCATTTAAAAAAAAAAAATCTTCATTGCAGAGAATTTGGTATGTCATTGAATCCTTCAAAATCAATTTTTGGTGTCACTGCATGAAAACTCCTCAGACATATTGTATTTGATTCAGGAATTCATATTGATCTGGAGATAATTGTTTCCATTCAAAATATTCAAGCCCCATCTTCCAAGAAATAAATTCAATCATTCATGGGTAAGATCAATTTTGTTAGAAGATTTATTCTTGATTTTTCTAAAATGGTAAAACCTATTCATAATATGTTAAAGCAAGATCAATCATTTTCCTAGAATGATACTACTAAAAATGATTTTGTAGAAATTAAAAATGCAATTAGTTTTTCACCAGTATTGGAATCATTTTCCTAGAATGATACTACTAAAAATGATTTTGTAGAAATTAAAAATGCAATTAGTTTTTCACCGGTATTGGAAAAGATTTATTTTGAAAAATATCATATCATATATACCAATGTAACTGAAGAATCTATCTATGCAATTCTTCTTCAGAAAGATGATCATAATAATGAGAAGTCAATAGCTTACATGAGTCAAAATTTGTCTGAAGATGAATTCAAGTATACTTTAATTGAAAAACATACATTTTCTCGTGTTAAAGATATTGAGAAACTTCTACATTTCATTCTTGGTAAGCACACTCAAGTAAAAGTCCCTTTACCTCCAATTAATTTTTTTATTTCACAAACACACTTATCTGGAAAGCTTTCATAGTGGCTTGCCAAAATTGAAGAACGTGATTTCATGATCACAACTTATAATACAATCAAAGAACATGATCTATATTTACACCTATATCAACATCCTGAACCAAGATATTCTTCTAAAAATAATGAAGATTCCTTGTCTGCACTATTCCTAATCAAATATGGTAATCTTGATCTAGTAGCACATCCCTGGTATCGGGACATAGTTTATTATTTACAATATGAGATATGTCTTGATAATCTTGAGCACCATGAACGAATAAGGACTCGACTTGGGGCCTCAAAATATTTAATTTTGAATACTTCAATATTCTGTAGGACTACTAATGGACTGTTGTTACATTGTTTCAATGATATAGAAGCCCAAATGATTTTGAAAAAAAATCATGGATCAACATATTTTGATATTCATATTGGTGGGAACTTTTCTTCCAAATCCAATGCACATAAAATTTGAAGGACCGATTATTATTGGCCTTCTATATTTAGGGATTCATTTAAATTTGTACAATATTGTGTTGAATTTCAAAAGGCTACTAGTAGGGAAAATTTATGTGGTATTCCTTTACAATGATTCTTACCTAATTTTTAATTTTCTAAATGGGTATTAGACTTTGTTGGACCAATTAATCCTTCATCTTATTTGGGTCATATTTTTATCTGAAATTCCACAGACTACTTTATGAAGTGGATTCAAGTAGTTCCTCTTAAGCGTAGAGAAGATGAATAAATAATCGTGTTTCTTGAAATGAGCATCTATTCTAGTTTTTGTCTTCCAATTGATATTATTTAAAATAATATACCAACATTCATATATGGAAAGATGGCTCAATTTATTAATAAATTTGGAGTAAAAATTCACTTCATCAACATATTAGCCTTAGGAAAATGGGCAAGTTGAGTCTACGACTAAAAATATGGTTAAAATTATGAAGAAGATCATTAATGAAAAACCTCCCCAATGGCATACCTTACTGTTACAACAAATTTTTCCTCACCCCATGCAACTTACTTGGATGGCCTTTCCATTTTCCTATGCAGACTTGAAGTCCCTTTTTGTACCTTCCAGAGACAAAAAAAACATTTTTTTACATATAGACTCCCTATCATTTAGACAACATGCACATACGCAGGTTGCTCCACTACAAAAATTATGTACATCGATTTTGGTGCTCAAAATTAAAAATTATGTCAGGTTTCCATGCCATATCATGAGATCCATGATATTTGACCTTTCATATACTGAAAATGATTTGAATTGGCCCTTCAATTCCATGTGAAGGATATAAATTGAGTTGTATCCAAGCCTTAGAGGAGAGATTGAACAATTCAACTTTGAGAGAAAATACACTCTGGAGAAATTTCACTTCATATTGAGTATGCATCCCTTTGTCCTTGAAAGTATGAACTCCTTGTTCAACCCCTAAGATATTCCTTCTTTGTGATGGAGAACCTCATTGTCTCCTTTATATGATCTTTTCGTTGGTGGAGGATTGAAGTGGTGGAGGCCTAGCTAGAGGGACTTAGTTTCTCAGTTTTGATGTGTGACATTACAGACGTTTGTCACCTATATACTTATGTTGATTATTTTAATAGAAATACTCTTTTCTCATCCAATTGATATCTTGTAAATATTTGAATTATTATTCCATGGGTGTATTTGTCATGTATGTTAATGGATTATGATAATCTATATGCTAACATTATATATTATCACCATACGCTTTCATATCTTAGTTGTTGAGGACAAGTTGCAGGTATAAAGTTTTGAGTTGCATGCACAATGGTGGTAATCATTGAACATCTGGACAAGGTAGGCTCTTGGCCTTGTCTTGTTATCATTTCATTTATATAGAATACTTGGGATTAGAGTTCATTTATGCATGTCATTTCATCTATTGTGGTTTATCCCATGCCATAGAGAGATTTTCCTCATAATAGAATTGGTGACCATATTGGGGATAGTATCTTCTTTTGGGGGGTTTGGAGTGTTTTGCTCCTTGATTTTATCTCTATTAGATTGAGTTTCTTTGTTGTATGATTGCTTGAAAGCCTATTTTTATTTTTCATTTGAGACTCTTGTCTTAATCCTTTCCCTAGTAGTGTGTTACTAGGTATACACCTTTTTTCCATTGACAGACGTGTACATAGGCAAGTTTTCCTCCTATAGGGTGTGTACATACACAAATTTTTCTCAAACAATCATGAACATTAACTCTTTAGTCTTGTTGGTTGAGTTTTATGTTTTTTGGATGATTTTGGTTGGTTGCTAAGTCTTCTTGGGTCTCTGTTGTGACTTTTAAATTGTTACAGAGTGATAGGAAAACTTCTTATTGTTGGATTTTCGGACAATATTCTTTCTTATCATCTTTTTCAGTGGTTGTCCATGCACATTGGTTTGAGTGTTTTATTCTCGGTATCCTTCTTGGGTAGGTTCTGGATGTGAAGTTTCTATTCAGTCCTTTCATTGTCTTTTCTTTATATCGAAAATACAAAAACATTTCCTTATTTTGCATTATGTAATTTTCTCTTTTGATTACTTTTCATTGATTTTGACCCATGTGGAGAGATTTCATTTCACAATTGTAGAGATTGCATTGGAAAAGTTACATTTAGAAGCATATCATCTCTTTCGATTTCAAGAATAGTACTTAGCAGTGTTTTTATATTCTCTTCTTTTATATGCCAAGTAGTAATACCATCAGTTTCACAACCACGCCTTTTTGAGTAAGCAGAAGCCATTAAAATTGGCATTGATTAATTAAAATTGATTAGAAAAGATTTTATTTTTCAATTGTACACAAACAAGTATAGGACATAGGGACTTGGAATAGGATTTTGTGAGTAAACTTCTCCTAGTCTATTAAATTAAACATATGTGTCTGATCATGGAGTGGTGAAACCCATTGTGCATTTAGTGATGTCATGAGGCTCCACTCACATCGGAGTTAAGAACAAGGTCACACGAAGTTGGTTGCAAAGATATCCCTCTAATAACTTTTTTGTGTCAGAGATATTTCTAGTGTTCTATTCATATTTGGGGGTATTTCTAGTACCTTTACCTCTATGAGAGGTGGTTCTTTCAATATTTTGGGCTTTGTTACCCTACCCATACGGTGGACCGAACTTGTGACTATTCACCTATGCATTGATTATGTTGTGGTGACTCTAGTTTTTTGACATAGATATCCACATAAGTTACTTGCAAGGGTTATTCTGCAGGTACCCTGAGTCATATAAGGGTTGGACATCACACAAAATTTATGGAATATTACCTCTCCATGGGAATCTGAACGAGTGTGATGTTAAGCCCACCAGGACCCTTATAATTGATTCTGATACCTCCAATATTTTGAAGGGAGTCTCAGGCCCTTCTTTGGAGATGCATACCCACTCTAGTGAGGGCAACCCCTTTTGAGCCACTATATCATCTTTGTGTGTATTGGACTCTTTTGTTTTATTATTAGTGTTCTCTCTGATTATTAGTTGGCCCTAGGATTTGGTTTTATATCTCGAGTATTGAGTCATCGTAGAGAAAGACCAACTTCCTCCCATATCTCATTGTTTATTGAAGTTACCACTGCATATTGAGTCTTTACTGAAGTTTCCTTATAAAAGGCGTAAATTAAATAAATGTGGTACATATATCTCTACATCCCAGACTTGTGATAATCCATTTATGAGAATTGATTCAAACACGAATGTTACCAGGAGTGCCTCAACTCCTATATATTCTGTGATTAGTAGGATTCCTTCGGCTTCTTCAACCTCGACGATTGGGGTTTCAAAGATCCCAACCTCTACTGCTACCCAACTTGTGGATTCTACTCGACCCATAAGAATGAATCCTTTTGGATCTCTTTTTGGTACGTCGAGTTACAATTCTCAGTCAATACCTTCAGTCTCTAATCCATTTTATTTTGGTACTCCCAACATGACGTCATTGTTACACATTCTTTTTGTCACCCCAATGATCAAATGACGATATGTGCATGACTCACTTCCATGTTCCCTGAAAACACTAAAAGAGGTTTTCTCCATGAGAAAAGTGGGTTATCTTTTCTTCCTTAAAAACTTTGTCCAAGGAGATCGTCGTGCCCTGCTCTATGCTTGGTGTGTGATGATGATTGATCTTCACATGATGCACCAAACTGGACTGTGAAGGCATCGCAATTTGACTGTGCATAGGGTTTGATGATGCTTAAACAAGAGGAAAAGTTAAATTCACTAAGGTTCTAGAAGGGAATCTTCTAGAAGATGAGGTAGCCTCCGATCGATTTGGATATTACTCGCTTCTTTGATTTAGTGGTGTAATAGCCAAATAAATTTAACATCCCTTAATTACATAAACTGTAACAGTAATATATACATGATTCAGAAAATTCAATAATTCCTTTTTAATTGAGCACATACGCATTTTAAATTTAACAACGAATATTAAAATTTTATAACAGAATAAAAACAAATACACAATTTTAAATACCTGGGTCTGATGCTAACCCTCTGTTTGTCCGCTTGTCCTGTTGACCTTTGCTGAACTATGTAAACACTAACCAAACCTTGTTCCACCCTTCCAACTAGGACAACTTCCTAGCTCCAGGATATCATATGGATATCCTGGCCCCCGTGCCCAAAACCTCCAGCAAACCGGTGCCTGTACTAATCCAATCCAACTACTGAACTCAACTCTCCTCTGTGCAATCCAAGAGAGAACTTCCCCCCCCACAAATTTCCCGTAGAATGGTAAACCTCCTCCGTAAACCTCCTCCCTTCATATTCCTCCTTCACCGCCCTGCCTTTCATTTACTTCTTTACCTACCCATTTATTACCTTATCCCCTCATAATTAATATCTTATCCCTTTATATTCAATGTCTTATCCCTTTCCGTGTACGTAAGTTTTTAACAAATTAACTTATAATTTAGTATCCCTATTAATTTAATACCCATGTCAATGAATGTAACATGTAATTGATTAATCAATTAATTAATCAAATTGAAACCATTAATTAATCAATAAATATTTAATTAGTATCTTTATACCAATCTTGTTTAATTAATACTATGTTAAGACAATTAATCCCCTAATTAATTTTTACTTAATAATCCTTAAACATTTATTCAACTAGGGTTGTTACATACACCCACCCTTCAGGAAACTTCGTCCCGAAGTTAAGGTATCTTATGGTACAAGGAAAAGAAACACGGTTCACACATTCATAACAATTAACCAACATTATCAGTAAGTAAGTCAAGAAAACTCATACATACTACTGTATATGTACAAGAAATGCATGTGTAGCTAGTACATACAATTCTCGTGCATGTACTAATAATCAAAATGTCATCCTTTAGTAATTTATGTATGCATCCAATCTAGTCAGCAAGACTAGGATTTTAGAAAAGACAACAAACCAATCATTTGTTTGAGAAATCCTTTAATTACTATTATCTGGTTCAACAATTTTATTTTAAACAACTGTGGTTTAGTTACGTAATAATGAATATTCATATATACTCATTTTTTTATTTTTTTTGAAGGGAAAAAATTAAATTCCACCACCAGATAGATCTCCATACCTTCTCAACTATTACTACTCATCCTTCCTCCCTAACCTACTTCCATCTCTGTTCCTATCCTTCCTCTGCCAGACTATCTTGGAGCATCAACTATATTGACCTAACTCCAAATAGAACCCGTAAGCGGAAGTGTCGCTATCTCGACCAAGCTTCCCTAGCAGGCATCTGACAGTCATCATCACACGTATTGGGGAGCGTGAACTAACACCCTCCTCCCATGACTTCAGGTTTCGGAGGATACACGATGGGAAATGCCTCCGCCCCTCCTAACAGGACTAGGATCCACACCCTACAATGGAGGATACACGGTGGGAAATGCCTCAGTTTGGCATGATCCGATGAACATTTATATAGATTATTATGAATATAAATGCAATCACACTGTGCCAAGATGCCTAGTACACAGAATATAGCTCATGACCGATATTTGCGCATTTAGTTCTGGGCAGAGTAGTGTGGTGCTATACAACTCGGGGTGGGTGATACGTCTTTCAATGAGAGATTGGATTTGTTAGTATACATTGAACAAAGTTTTTATCGTTAAATATATTTGTTTTTTGTTTTGGATTAGTATTATGCTAAAATATACAATTATATTTTATGTGTTTCAAAATTTGATATTCAACCCTTTGCTATTAAAATTCAATTTAATTATCTATTTCATGTTGAAAATATTTCTACAAGATTTATTTTGTTATATAATATATAGTGAAAAATATATGAATTGCCATGTTTTCCTTTCTTTCCATTTCTGTTCATAACCAATTGATTAGAAGTAGTTGAAGTCTCTTTCCTTGGTAAGGGATTGTTTCCCTAAAATGCGTCATTTCTGTAAATCTTAGCCTCGATAGCTGTTGAATCCAAGTCTGTACTTAAAATTTCCTATGGAGATATGTTTCTAAACAGTGCCATTTCTCTTAAACTTTAGCCTAGATAGCTGCTATTTTATGAAATGCAATAGTTCTACTAGATTTCTCTGTTGAATATTTCCTAGCAATGGGTGTTTTCCATGCCATTGTGCGGATTCTCTTAAATTTTAGCTTCGCTAGCTATTATTTCATGAATTGAAATGTTTCTAATGGATTTCATTTCTTATGGAGGGATATTCAGTGAGACTGCGCCGCTTCTCCTAAACTTTAACCTTGTAACAACCCTAGTAGTATTCATAATTCACTTGTTTTACTTTGGTAAATTTGTTTTTACATTTTTAATTCGTATTTTTTATATATATTTAGATTTGTTTATATATAATCAAAATAATAGTGCTTTTTCTTTGCAGGTTAGGTGGGACTGGAGCTAGAGCTTGGAGATTTGGCCCTCAGGCCCAGATTTCAAACAAAAGCTCTGATACCATGTGTAATATCCAAATAAATTTAACATCCCTTAATTACATAAACTGTAACAGTAATATCTACTTGATTCAGAAAATTCAATAATTCCTTTTTAATTGAGCACATACGCATTTTAAATTTAACAACGAATATTAAAATTTTATAACAAAATAAAAACAAATACACAATTTTAAATACCTGGGTCTGATGCTAACCCTCCGTTTGTCCGCTTGTCCTGTTGACCTTTGTTGAACTGTGTAAACACTGCCCAAACCTTGTTCCACCCTGACAACTAGGACAACTTCCTAGCTCCAGGATATCATATAAATATCTTGGCCCACGTGCCCAAAACCTCCAGCAAACCAATGCCTGTACTGATCCAATCTGACTACCGAACTCAACTCTCCTCTGTGCAATCTAAGAGAGAACTCGCCCCCCCCAAAATTTCCTGTAGAATGGTAAACCTCCTCCCCTCATTTTCCTCCTTCACTGTCCTGCCTTTCATTTACTTCCTTACCTACCCATTTATTACCTTATCCCCTCATAATTAATATCTTACCCCTTTATATTCAATGTCTTATCCCTTTCCGTGTACGTAAGTTTTTAACAAATTAACTTATAATTTATTATCCCTATTAATTTAATACCCATGTCAATGAATGTAACATGTAATCGATTAATCAATTAATTAATCAAATTGCAACCATTTATTAATCAATAAATATTTAATTAGTATCTTTATACCAATCTTGTTTAATTAATACTATGTTAAGACAATTAATCCCCTAATTAATTTTTACTTAATAATCCTTAAACATTTATTCAACTAGGGTTGTTACAAGTGGGATCATCCTAATGTCCTCATCCATCCCTATTTCACCCTATATAAAGAGGGATCTCTTATGGAAAAGGATAAGGCTTACTTATGCATGAAGAATTCTACTATAGATTATACTTGAGATAGCTTTTCTTTATCTCTCTAAGTGAGACTATAGATCTTCTTCATCAAAGGAATTGGAGAAAAATTGTGTGTGTTGAACCAAAGAGCCATTGGAATGGACCTTTAAACATCAAGGCATAGGTTGTATTCTCCACTTTCATTTAATATAATGCAGTAATACATTTCTTCCCTATAAAGGTGCCTTTACTTTTATTGTAGAACTCCTTGATCTTATACATAGAATTCATTGGAATATATATATATATATATATATATATATATATATATATATATATATATTNTGTTTTTCTCTCTCTTTGTTGGTTTGTGCTTCTTAAATAGGTTCACCATCCCACAAATCCAAATATGGAGTGAAAAGGACGACACTAGCAAGGATCAAACGTCATTTAAAAGGTATGCCATTTGTCTCTCTCTAAACTAGTTGATATGACAATGAAGTTAAAGGTGAAGTTTATATTCTACCATGTTTTGTTCTAGCTTCATGTTGAATTTAGGGAGATTAGTTTGTGTCCGCACTTACCGATTTGTCCAATAAAAAAATTGGTGACCATACTTGGGATCGACTTCTTTTGATTTTTTTCTTCTTATTTTATTTTAGCTTTTCTACTTTGGGTTAATTTCATTCTCTGAGTCTGTGGGTGATCCATCTTGACTCCCTAGTTCTGAAATTTCATTGAGAAACTTTGTCATCCTTTCAAATTTTCCTTATATTCAAACATCGTGGCACCCTGCTTATGTGAACCAGAGTGAAGACGCCACACTGTGTCTTTCTTTCACTCTGTGACGATCCTGCATCGTCGCACTATACTCTTCTACAACCTGCTATGATTCATGTAGGAATTGTTGGAGTAAAGTCAACTTTCTTCTCTTTGCCCAGATTTGTCTTTACCTCTTGGGATGAAATTTTAGTCTTGGTGAATGATTGGTTTGCATCGTTTAAGCTTGAATTTGATTGATTTTCAAGAATTGAGAGTTTTCTTCATAAGTTTTGTAATTTTTATCTCTTACTTCTTATTGCAAGGGTATAATCTCAAGGCTTTGTTCCCGAGTGATTGATTGATAAGTTGTTATTGATGTCTTTGAGTTTTGGATTAATTTTTAAGTTTTGTATTGTTGTTGATTAGGAAACAATTTTTGTTTGCATTCGACAAATAGTTTTCTTATCTTTTCATTTTTGCTTGCATTATGATTTTGGTTTGGGAAATAGTGTTGAGAATGAATTGATCTTCTTGTACCATTCTTTCTTTTTGGATTATGTCTTTGTTCTGATTTGAAAAGGAAAGGACTGAAGTTTGTTCTTATTTTAGTAGTCTTTGTAATAAATATTTTACATTCAGATATTTTTTGAAAAGAGAAAATTGGAAGATTTAGTAGTTTTGATTGTTTGGAATACATATCATTCAAAGATTGAAAAATTGTTCTTTGTAACTTTTTGTATTATAAAAAGAGAAACCTTCTCCCTATTATAATTAAAGTTCATCGAATGAAGCAATTGCATTTTATCAAGCCAAAGTCAAATACATCATCGATTTCATTTATGTTTCCCTTTTGAGTGAGCAACAACCTTTAAAATTCAGCATAATTTTAAAATCTATTAGAAACTTTTATTCTCTAGAAATTTTATACACCAACATTAGCTAGGATAGCGCTTTGGAATAGGTTGTGAGGCACACTCTCCAAAGAATCAAAACACACAATAGTATATTGTGATAGGGAGAGTTTAAATCCACTTGCTACATTTTGTCCTGGGAAGCCCTTCTAACACAAGGGTCAATCACGAGGTTGTATTAGGGCTGACAGAGTTACTCACCCTTATTTGTTGGTATTAGTGTAGAGATGGTGCATATTATTGGGGTTCACTTGAGAAAAAAATCCTATGCGGACCTTCTCGAGTTTATTTCGGGCTTAGATACTCTGCCCTTGCGCGTGGATCAGATTGCCAACTGTTGAAATATTGTTTGTTGTCACTGATGTCAACCCTAGTCATGGGTGTTGGACCGCAAGATCGATGAAGGTATTTGGACATGAAGGAAAATGCACATGCAGATACAACACCCATGGATGGATAGTATACATCATGTTGTTTCTGGTGGTATGTGGCACATCACATGGATCCTCATGGTTGAGAAGAAATGATTTTTTGAAGATGACAAAGTCAATTGAAGAAGGAAGTACATGTAGGCCCTGAAGATAATTAAAGAAAAGAATTACACAATAAGAAAGTGTCAGGTCGACCCTAATGTTAAAAGGAAGTGACATAAATGGTATAAATAAACATCATTATACATTCATTTGATACAAGTTGAATTTCAGAGGAAATCATAAGTAAAAAAGGCTAGATTTCAAGGGAGGATGAAGTCTTTTGGTGATGTGTTCTAAGGTATGTTATTTTCATGTCATCTTACCATTTTTTATATAACTTTTTTTCTAGAATGATTCAGATGGTGAAATCGCTATGGTATTGAGAAAACATATCAAGGTACCTCTGGTAAAAATTTCATCTCTTGATTCGATATAATTATGGAGATACACTCTATGGAAGATAGGGCTTGTGACCAGTCTTGAAGCTAGTCAATAAACAGGTGTTCCGAGTAAAATAGTCATAACGTATTCATACAGAATCAAAATGAAGTGGGACCACTTCCATTAGAAAGAGTACGGAATTTTGTTTCTTGTGTGCAAGTTTTAGAATTGGATGTTAAATATTGAGCGTGGGGCATGCTGTACAAGTTGGGTCTTCTGAATAGACCAGAATTGAATAAAGTCTACCATTCTTTTTATAACCTCCTTTTGGGGAGGATTAAAGGAGTGAAAATTGGAGGAGTTTCAGAGAATACATTGAGTAATATTATCTATGGGATAAAAGTACTCCAAGAATTGAATAATTGCAAAAATTGAAGAAGTCTCGAGAAGCATTATCAGGTTCTATTTAATTATTGGTTGATGGTGATGATTTAATGTAAATCTTTATTATCTCTCATATATTCTTGGGTGGAAGGAAGGGGCAAGGATGGATATTTCAACTCTCTCTTGATATTGGAGGATTGTAGCTTCCTCTTGGAGGTTTATCCCTCCCTTTACATTTGGAAGTTGTAGCTACCTTTGGAAGTCATTACTTCTCATGAACAATAAACTATTGATTATTTCTCATATATTATGCATGGTGTATTATGGTGTATTGGTGTAACTCTTATACTATTGCTCATTTCTCATTGGATATAGTTGAATGGTTTAAGTATAAGTTGAAAAAGGTTTTAAATTTTACTTGATACTGACTCACCCCCCTCTCAGTATCAACAATTGGTATCAGAGAAGGTTACCTTCAGTACAGTTTAACCACTGGAAGGAAGATCCTATGCAGAAATGGAAGACAACATTCCAAATGGGATTCGACCATTTGATGGAATCAATTTTGAATACTAGAAAAATAGAATGGAAACTTACTTGAAAGCTCTTGGGGCAGATGTTTGGTTCTCAGTTGCTTCAGGATACAATGCTTTGAAGAAACCAAAGACTACATCTCAGAAGGAAGAAAAAATGAACAACAAACTGACAATAGATACCATCCTGGATGGATTGACAGATTCAGTGAAATCCAAGGTGGGATCATCTGCATCAGCAAAATATCTTTGGGACAAGATACAAGACCTTTATGCAAGGGAAGAAGTAGAAGAAGAAGAAGTTGAAGAAGATTACAACATCTCAGATTTCAAAGAAGAAAATAGAGTTCAATTCTTTTGCTTTAATTGTGAAGGAGTAGGAAATGTTGAATTTGAATGTCCTCATCCAAGGATTGAAAGAGATGACAATGAAGAAGAAGAAAATCATTAAGTAGAAATGATTCAACAAGAAGATGAGAATCTTAAAAAAATGAAGCATGTTGAGATTGAAAATAGCAAGCTCAAAGACACACGTAGAAAACTAAGAAGTGAATTGGGTAGTTATGAAAAGATAGTTGTAAGCTTAAAGAAACAATTAGAAGACTTTCAGAAACTAAGAGAAGAAACCATTTCC
>ML815256.1:199640-244221 GCA_009831015.1 Picea engelmannii | reverse complement strand
GTCAGTTAACTGGAACTCCCAGCCATGCATGGCCGAGAGTTCGTCTAAAACCCTAGCTCCTTCTAGCCTATAAAAGAAGGGGTAGGGGTACTATTCAAAGGAGGAAAAATCATAGCAAAGAAACTCTGCCCAATTGCCAAATCTGTTTTTGTCCCAACCCTTTATCCTTTCCTCAAGCTTTAGGAGAATTCAAGCAAAGCAGTTGGAGGACAAAGAAGAGGAGGATCCTTGGATCAGGATCAAGGAATGATGGCCGGTCTCTATAATCATTGTAAGTTGATTCATGTTGAGATTAATAAAAATATACTTTTCCCGTCCCAAATACACGAGTTTTATATGTTTTATTTGACTTGTGTTTAATCTCTAATCCTCTAGTAGAACAATAGCATGCATGCGTAGTTTTGTCTTGATTGCAGGATCGCTTTTTGGAAGGAGCAGCAGAAGCAAGGGGATAAAGCTCAATGGAGGATCTACACCAACCGTCGATAAAAAGGTTAGTTGATTCTTCCCGTGTGTGCATGTGAAAAAGGGTTTTAGATTTGGGGTAGAAGGTTAAAAGTAGTTTATGAAGGGTCATGATCTGCATGCAAGTTTAAGCCCTAGCTTGTTAGTCTGTAGGGTAGAATACCCCACAACAGGTGGGTTCAGTTCAACAAGGAGTATTGATGAAGATGGGATTGGTTGATCTCATAGTATGCCAGGAGGGCAGCGGAAGCATCCCATATTGCCAGGTGGGCAGGGATGAACAGGTATATTTTAATCAGCCCAAGGAGCTGACAGAGCAGGTGAATTTGGATCAGCAGGTGCAGCTGACAGAGGAGGAAGATCAGGATGATATTCTGATGATTGGGGGAATTGGAGTATTCCTACCATGTGCCAAGGAGGAGGAAGAAATTTGTGTTGCAGATGATGCAACAGCAGAACAGTCACAACTGACAATGACTGTCAGGGAAGAAGAGGAATTGGAGAAGAGGTTTGAAACTGCCAAAGAAGGAGCGGAAGCAGACGGAGAAGAGAGGGAGCATTCTGAGGAATGGCCAAATGATTTCAGCCAGGGAGATGAAAGGAAGGAAGCTGTAGCACTGAAGCTAGCAGCAAAGGAAGCCAAGGAGAAAGTAGGTAAAGTTATCACTCCATGGGAGATGGAGCTAGAGATGCTGGAGGATTGGCTGAAAATTCTAGGGCCAGCAAGAGAACTGACAGAAGTTGAACTGTCAGGGAAGGTGACTGAATAGCAAGTCAGTCAAAGGAAGACTGCAGAGCTAAAGTCTTCTGCAGAGTGGCAACTTGAGGCCACAGATGAAGATGAAGAAAGAAGCATGGGAGATCATGGTGATCTACCCAATTGCAGAATTTTTTTGCGGCTGAGGAGACTGCAAGAACAGGACCAGCCATGGGAGCACCTAGATGCAGTGATCGAGGAATTCAGAAGGCAGATGTTGAGGTCAGCAAAAACTGCCAACAAGGAGCAGTTGGGTAGAAGAGAAGCAGCAACAGCAGCAGTGCAGCAGCAACAAAATGGAGTAGATGGGAAGCTCCAGATATTTGTTTGGGATCCAGGAGGATTTCCAACAACTTAGAGGGGAAGCGCATGAGCAGGAGCTCATGATTTTGCAGCTGAGGCGTTTGATGCAGGAACATCTCTCCACGTCGGCTGGCCAGCCAGCCATCCATGTTGAGTGCATGCATTCAAGCTGAAGGGAGGCGCAGCCTCATTTGAAATTTGAATTGATTGAAATTTAAATGCTTAGGCTGTTGAGCCGTAGAGCCATGCCTTTGTGCAGGCTATAGATAAGATAGGCATTTAATGTGTTGTATGGCTGATATCTAGATCTGATAATGGACTAGACAACCCATTTATTGTAATTGAATAAGGTAGGTGGACCTGGATGGAAGCGCTCGATGAGCCCCTTAGGTAAAAGATATTTTGAGATCTCATTTTTTAGTTAGACGAGATAGATAGATGGTAGAGAAGAGAAGAGCCAGAGAGAGCTCAGGAACACCCTTGTAATTACAGGCATTTTCCATTGTTAATAGAACAGAGCAGTTTTTCCTGCATTTCTGTATGTTATGTGGATGTTTGTGTGTGTTCCATATATATGTTGTAGATGTATGTTAGGAATTTGCAGGAGTGTGTTTTGATTTCAGGTTGAAGGTCTTTTAGGCTTCACGCCAAGAGGGCATGACAGAATGCTGCAGGTTCTGAGGGTCATGCATAGAGGTTTCACTTCTGAACTCTGCGGATTCAGACAAAGACGTGCTTGGAGGCACAAGACTGAAGTCAACAACTCAGGAGGAATACCTTTGAGGTTACGGAACACCTCAAGAGGCAAGGCGGTGTAGCTGAAACACAGTTGCAGACAGAACTTTGTTGTAAGTTCTGTGGAGCTCTACCAGGTGGGCATTGAGCGTAAGCATGAGGTGCTGGAGGAATAACTCTACTGAGAGTTTGAAGGAGAAGTAGAATCACTGAGGATTCTGGAAGGATCTATCAGGTGGGCATTAAGCAGGTGCGTAGGCAAGTAAAAAGAAGAAAATCTACCAGGTGGGCATTGAGTTGGTGTGTAGACAGGCACAAAATAGGAATGAACTCTTTGAGTTCTGTGAACTGAAGGAAGAATTCCCTGAGGGATCTTCACTGGGTTGTTGAACACCCAGAAAGACTCAGCAATTTAGTTGCTTGAGTAGCAGGACAGCCAGGAAGGCGTCAATTTCTCCATCTGAGGGAGAAGAGGGAAAAAATCCCCCAAGGGGTCTGAGTGTTTGCGGGAGCTCAGAAGATATAGCACGTTGTGTGCGTGAGGAGACTCTGCAGGGAGTGTAGGAGTCGAAAGAATCCTTTGAGGATCCGAGAAAGGAGATAGAAGCTCAGGAGGAGTTAGCATTTTTACACGTGCGACAAAGCTCAAGGTTCGGGACCTCATTGGAGAAGGAAGAAAAGACTGAGGCCTTGGAAAAATCAAAATTCTTCCAAGTGCAGGAAGAAAGTGTAGAAGCTCAGGAGGAGCGACGATAGCTGTCAGATCGGCCTGAAGAGAAGATCTGGATCGATGATTTATCACATCCAAGAGGAACGCACAGGAGAAGGGATCTGAGCCGTCAGATTTCGATCAGAATCACCGATAGTCATCAGATCGGTAGAATTTGCACGGGAGTTAAACTCTAGTAGGCAGGGGAAGAAATCCTGATAAGAGGAGGAGCCATCGGAATATCGACCGTCGGAGAATCAGGATTCTCGAGGTCGTAAGAATTGGGACCCCTCAGGTCTCGAAATAGCGACAGGATCTCAACCGTCTGTCTGAGAAAGGACATGTGGCAACGATCGAGCACCATCGGGAAAATCCCGACAGGGAGGCCATCTATCGGCATATCGGGGATCGGGATATCGCGCATCCCGTGGACAAGAAGTCGGGACATTTTCAAGTCTCGAAAATGCGAGAAGAGATCTGGACTGTCCACCTGTAGAAGACACGCATCAGAAATCCCATAGAGTCATCGGGATATTCAGGTCATCGGGGATTCAGAGGTCAGGATATCCATGACCTTTGGAGTCCCAAAATTCCAGAGAAATCCTATCCATTGATCTTGGCAGGACACGCGTTAGAAATCTGGAGAGAGTCGGGAATCGAAGAATCGGAGTTTTCGAGCACAAAGAAATCTTGTGATACGGAATCGCGATCCACGATTTCCCGAAAAAATATGAACCGTTCATTTTGAGGACGCGTGTCAGGAGATCCGGAAGAGTTGGGTTTTGGCATATCGGGGGTTGTGAAGACGAGATACACAGACCCTGTGAAATCGCGAGACGCGAAATCCCGACAGTAGAGTGTGTGGGCCACGACGAGAGCTAGTGGGGGACAGGTGGCACAATATTGGAAAAAAATTCCGACAAGGAGCCAATACATCAGTGTTTGGAGTTCACCGGGATATCAGGGATCCCGGTGACTAGTGGTTTGTGCACTTTGAAATCGCGATCCGCGAAACCCCAACTAGTGGGGGACAGTTGTCAGCATAGCGGGCTAAAGGAAGAGCCGTAGTGGGAGCCAGCTGTCAGCTCGATGGAGGATCGGTGTTTGAGAAATCGGGAAACCCACGGGTAAGTGTTTTACGACATTAGAAACCCCGTAGCCCCGACGGGAGGTAGGACTGTAGTCCCGGAGCTAGTGGTCACATTGGCCAGGGATTATCTTGGAGGACTAAAGCACATCGGGGATCGGAGGATCGGGGGTTCCGAGTACGTGTACATCTCAGCATCACAAACCCCGAAACCCTGATTGGAAGTTTGACTGCAGTCATACGGAGGGTGGCCATATGGTGAGAGTATAGCTCGGAGGGGCTAGCATGAAAGGAGCTCATAGGTGATCAGGGATCAGATGATCGCGGATACGGGGGACGTTTTCAACTTGACAGTGAAAAGTCCAAGATCCCGATGTAGAGATTTGACCAAGGTCACATGCTATCGGTCATGTGGACTAGGGCCTAGCCAGGAGGGCTAGCGCACAAAAAGGGGACGCATCGGGTTTTTGAAGCTCGAAATCCCGACAGGAGGAGATAAGGCTGCAGTCTTATGGAAGGAGGTCACGTGGAGAAAAGGGCGTATCGGTGATCGAGGGTTGAAGAGTACAGTGACTCTCAACAGCAGAATTACCGAAACCCCGAAGCTTGATAAGAGTTTTCCCGTGGGGAAATTTGTCACGGAAAGTGCAGAAGGCCGTAGGGTGAGAGAAGACCTGTGGGTCATATTTTCACAGTGACTCCTGAGGGAATCCAAGGAGCCACTTTGGCTCAACAGAATAATGGATTGAAGCGATCCTGTGAGCGGGTGAGGAGTTTGTCAGAGGAGGTTATCCGACTTGCCTGCAGCACCAGTCTTGAAGCTAGTCAATAAACAGGTGTTCCGGGTAAAAATGTCATAACTTATTCATACAGAATCCAAATGAAGTGGGACCACTTCAATTGGAAATAGTACAGACTGCAGTTTCTTTTTTGTGATTTTCAAAATCAAATGTTAAATATTGAGTGTGGGGCATGTTGTACAAGTTGGGTCTTATGAATAGACCAGAATTGAATAAAGTCTACCATTCTTTCTATAACCTCATTTTGGGGAGGATTAAAGGAGTGAAAATTGGAGGAGTTTCAGAGAATACATTAAGTAATATTATCTACAGGATCAGAGTACTCCAACAATTGAAGAATTACAGAAATTGAAGAAGTCTCAGGAAGCATTATCAGGTTCTATGTAATGATTGGTTGATGGTGATGATTTAATGTAAAGTTTTATTATCTCTCATATATTCTTGGGTGGAAGGAAGGGGCAAGGATGGAGAGTTCAAATCTCTCTTGATATTGGAGGATTGTATCTTCCTCTTGGAGGTTTATCCCTCCCTTTACATTTGGAAGCTATAGCTACCTTTGGAAGTCATTACTTCCCTTGAACAATAAACTATTGATTATTTCTCATATATTGTGCATGGTGTATTATGGTGTATTGGTGTAACTCTTATACTATTGTTCATTCCTCATTCGATATAGTTGAATGGTTTAAGTATAAGTTGAAAAAGGTTTTAAATTGTGCCTGATATTGATTCACCCCCCTCTCAGTATCAACATCGACTACTTCCCCAAGCATCATCGTCGGAATAGGTAACCTTAGTGGCCTATCTCTTTAGAGTATTTACATGAGGTGACTGTGGAGGGGAAAGTCTTCACAGTACTTGAAATCAATGTTGGCCAAACTCACTCGAGATCCTTGGAGGGTATACCCAAGATTATGTGTGGGAGCTTTCACCGAGGTGTAAGTCCATTAAACAGGTAGTCAACATAAATTTTCCACTCGCTTTATCCCATCTCCTTCTTGTCTTGATTTTAAAGATTTGGATTTAATCACCAACTAGTGACTTCAAAATAGGAAGGTTTGTTTGTGTGTTTGATATATAGATTTTATTAGTGAGTGATGTTTGTTTCTCTAGTTGGCCATATATTTCTTTCATTATTTATTTGGTGCGGCCAACATTGGCCATCGTCATTCATGTAGGATGTAAGGGTTACCTCCAGAAGGTCCGGAAGAATACACTCCTTTTCTTCCTAACTCACCAGAGGGTTCTTCTCAAGGAGTAGTCAATAATGACGTGACCTCTGAGATTGGAATTTCTACACCATCAGAGGAATCAACACTTCCTGTAAATTTTTTATTGACTATTATACAAGATCCACTTTTTCTCTAGATAAATTCATCAGGAGACGTTATTGCTGAAGATTGTACTAGAATACCTACTAGACCTTACGCAAAGTCTGGTGTAGATGATCCACCCTTCTAGAGTGAAACATTTAGAAATATGGTTCATACTTCTATAATTTTTAATCCTAGATTTGTCCCTGTCCATTCTCTTTGGAGGACCTCCTCGATACATGATATTTTTGATAAACTAGGAAAGAGTCCTAATCAACCCATGGAATCACATACGCCTGTGAATTCACTACTTATACAGTACCTTTAGATCATTTTATTGGTACGACCAGTAATGTTGTCATGGTTTCAGACCAATTTTTGGTTGGTTCTCATACAATTCTTCCCCTCCAGATCACGAGCTCTACTGTGGTCCCACAAGTTATGCTTGTTTCTACTGGAAGTTCGGTAATCACTCATGATCCTATTGGAACACCACTTTCTCTTAGATTAAATCTGTTACTTCCACCTGGGTATAACACTCTTAATACTTATATTTCTAATCCTGCCTAGAGTCCATCCAGCAAGCCTAATCTTTTTGTTCCTCCTGGGTATAATGTTGCTAGTAGTTTTGTTCCTACACCTACCTAGGTTCTCTATGGGGGGGTCTATAATTCCTCCTCCACCTCCACCTAGAGGATCTAATCATATTGGCCCAAGTAGCTCCAATCAAGTTGGAGGCACAAGTCATTATGTCGCTTCTGGTTTTCAAATTCCTATTGGAGGCCAACCTCAAGTTTGGGTCCAACCCCAAGTTGGGGGGAAACCTCAAATTAGGGGCAACCTCAAGTTGTGAGACAACCCCAAGTTGGGGGTCATAACCTAGTGTACAGGAAATATATCCCTGGATTACAATCTCAACCTTGGAATTTTCATTTCCAAGGAAATCAACAACCGCCTAGGGGAAAAACTCCTCAAGTTAATTCTTTTGTACCCACTAATCCCGAGAAACCATATCCAGGTTCTATGAATCCTACCTGGGGTCAATATTTTCAGTCTAATGCTCCTTTACAAGGAATCATACCTAATCAACCAACTCATGTTAGTTATTTGACTCAAAACCCTCCACCACCGAATTTCACAAGACCCTCTAACTCTCTACAGGTTGCTTATGGTCCTACTGGTATAACTACAAGATTACCTCCTCACAATTACCAGTTTCCAAGAGTGAACATACGGTTGTCGTTTCTTTCTACTTTGGATTTACCAAATTTATCTAGGATTTTGAATGTTCCTATCTTTCATTCTCCTTATTGGTCAGTCATACCTACCAAGTTACAATCAGACATTCCTAATTTTGACGGTCGATCGAGAGAAGACCCAAATAATCATGTCATGACATTTCATCTTTGTTGTTCATCCAACTCCTTGATGGATGAATTCATTATATTATGTATTTTCCAATGAACTCTTACGGGTTTGGAAGCCAAATGGTATATTGAATTTCCACAAGGATTCATCAATGATTTCAACACCTTAGCTATGGATTTCTTAATGCATTATGAGTTACTGATACGATATGAGACAGGAACCAAAATTTTGAGTTCATTTAAACAATCCACTTCTACTCATTTTCCAATCATATTCACGAGTGGAGGAGGGGAAGACACTTAATCAAAGTTCCCCTTACTGATCAACTATTGGTTGAGTGGTTTACCAAGTCACTCATCATTCCTATAGCCCATTATGTTTCCATGGGTGGTTTCTTCACTGAAGAGAAGGCGATTAGTCATGATCAATAATTGTATCCCATTTATTCACAAACAGACACACTATATGACTTGATCCCTGATGCTCCTTGCTTGTCTACAAATCCAACAACAACATTTCTAGTATCTTCTCATGTTGTTGATGGTGTGATTGGCACTTTTGATGTTGATACTTAGTATAAACAAGCCATTCATTCCAATCCCAAATATACTACTGCTAATGTAAAAAATAATCCTCCTCCGACTCATTCTCTCGGTAAAACCTTTAATTTTAATATGATTCAATCTACACCTATCGGTAAAAATAAAAATAAAAAGAAAGGAAAGGGTAAGAATAAAGAGGATAAACATAATAATCAACAATCTGATAAACCCAAGACTCATCCTATTGATGACAAAGAAAAGAGAAAAAACTCATTATCCTTCTCTTATCTGTGGTGAGGATCATTATACGAAAGATTGTCCATGACGTGCTAAGGTTACTAAGTTCCTACAAGGGACCAAGACACCTCCTACACCTATCATTTTTTCACAAACTTTTATTTCTCAACAACATGCCCAATTGGTTATTCATGACCAACCTTCTCCCTCTACCACATCTTATGTACTTATGTTTACTAGTGACTCGAAGAAGAACGAAGTTGCAGTCACTACTTGAGCCAAATATTATTCTCCTTCGAAAGATAAATTTGATGATTCACCTCCTCCATTAGTTAAATATCCTCCATCAACTTCACCTCCCAACATTCCTCTTCATCTTGAACGACCGATTCTAGATACAATTATTCATACTCCTCCTAAGGGCATTGTTCGTAAGTCATCATTTAACCCTCATGCACTTGCCGCTCAAAACTACAGTATTGTAGAATATCTTGCATAGACACCTTTTGCAATGTCAGTGCTCGAAGTCCTTCAATGTTGTGCTACACAAAAGAAATAACTGTTAAAGGCTATTGATGGAATTGATCCTACCGATACAAACTTGATAATATTTGACATGGAATATCATATTCCAAGTCTCCCTCCTCAATTAGCATTTCAAATACAAGTCATTATGGAACATAAAAATATTTTTCGAACCGTTATTGATGAAGGAGCCTTGAATTGCGTCATGTTCGTCACTTGTTGGAAATCCATTGGATCTCCTACCCTTACTGAGTCACACAATAATCTAAAATCTTTTCATGGTACAGGGTTTAAACCTTATGGTTTTCTTCCTTTGTTATCTATTGCGTTAGAAGGAAAATCGGTTATTGTTGAGGTTGAGGTGTTTGATGCACCTCTCGATTACAACCTTCTACTTATTTGTAGTTGGATTTATTCTATGCATGGAGTTGTTTCTAATATTTTATGTGTGATACATTTACCTCACCAAGGAAAATTCGTTACTATCGATCAACTCACGTTCTTTAATTCTTGAATTTTGTGATGTTTTTACCTGGAGTTGCGAAGAGATGCCTGGAATTGATCCAGATATTGTTGTACATGAAATTAAGACTTACCTAGATGCTAAACCCATTTGAAAGAGACTTCAACCAGTAAATCCACGCAAAGTTGTTGCTATTAAACTCGAAGTTGAAAAACTTCTTAAATATGGTTTTGTTTATCATGTGGCTTTGATTGATTGGGTGTCCAATATTGTTTCAGTTACGAAGAAACAAGGCACGATCTGTGTTTGTGTGGATTATAAGGATATCAACAAGTCTTGTCCCGAAGATAAATACCCAACTCCTTTCATTGACCAAATTGTTGACGATTATGCCGGGAGAAAAATCCTCTCTTTGATGGATGGTTTCTCCAGCTATAATCAAATCAATATTTTACACATGGAACAAAATAAGATTGTTTTTATTTGTCCTTGGAGAACCTTCACATACCGTAAACTCCCTTTTGGTCTAAAGAATGTTGGTGTGACTTTTCAACGTGCTATGTCTTATGTTTTTCATGATATTAAGCACATTGTACAACCTTACCTAGATGATTTACTGGCACATTCCATGCGTCGCCAAGATCACTTGGCACACTTACGAGCCATTTTCCTACGTTGTCGCTATTATCGCATACGATTGAATCCACATAGATGCATTTTTTGTGTGGCGTTAGGACGACTTTTTGGTTTTATTGTTTCTACACATGGGATTAGGGTGGACCCTTTGAAGGTTGAATCTATTCTCAATTTTCCTCCTCCTACCTTACGCCAACTCCAAAGTTTGCAAGGTATGGAAAACTTTTTATGTCGATTCATCCCCAATTATTTTGAATTAATGAAATGTTTTTCTCGAATTTTTAAGAAGGATCACGATTTTGTATGGGGCAACACTGCCAACAAAGCCTTTGAAGCTTTGAAACTTTCCTTAACCCGTACACCACTCTTATTTCCTCCCGATTATAGTCGAGATTATTTATTATACTTAGCTTCTTCAGAATCTACCATAGTTATGGTTATAGTCCAAGAGGATGATTCGCACAATGAAAATGTTATCTATTATTTGAGTCTGAGTCTCACGACCACCAAAACCAAATATATACATGTGGAGAAACTAGCTTTGGTAGTTGTTCAATTTTTGCAACGTTTTCATCATTATATATTATTGATCAAAACCACAATCAATTCCTATTGCAACCCTACGCAATATATCCTTACTCGAAAATTGCTAGGGAGAAAATACTCCAAATGGATAGTGATTCTCTAGGAGTTTGATTTGGAGTTTGAGCGATCCAAGTCAAAGAAATCATTGGTTTTTTCCGAGAGGATATGTGACCTTCCCTCCACTAAGACAGAAATGGTGGCATAGGATTCCTTTCCTAATGAGTCTCTCTTTCTGATCAGTTCTGACGACATATCATATGGAGACATTATCATCTATCTCCAAACCTAAAATTTTCGGCCCAATATTTCTAGTGTAGATCATCGTCATATTCGGTATCAATCCCATCAATACATTATCCTTGGTTATACCCTTTACCGTTGTGGTATTGATTCCATATTTCGACGATGTATAAACTATGATGAAGCTGAGAAATCTTTAAATGACTTTCATTCCAGAGCATGTGGAAGTCATATGTCTGGGTATGCCACTGACCAAAAGATATTACGAGTTGGTTAGTTCTGGCCTTCGTTGTTTAAGGATTTCATTATTGTCGATCAGAAATTCCACGCTTGTCAAACATATAACAATAAGATCTTATATCATCCTGCTCCTCTTTACCCTGTAGTTTTCATTGGTCCATTTGCTAAATGGGGCATTGACTTCATGACTTGTAACCCTCACTTGGTCGGGGGACATGGATACATTATCGTAGCCATGGATTATTTCACTAAATGGACCGAGGCCATGCCTACATTTGATAATATGGGGAAGAATGCATCATTTTTCATATTCAATCATATCATTACTCAATTTTGTATCCCTCAAGCCATCTCCATTGACCATGGTAGTCATTTTCGCAATTTCATGATGTTTGAACTTATCGAGAAGTTGGGTATTAGACATGAAAAATCAACACCTTACTATCCACAGGCCAATGGCCAGGTTGAAGAAATTGATAAATTTCTCACTATTATGCTTCGACGGATGGTAGGAATTCACAAGTCAAGCTGGCACACGATGTTCTTCTAGGAATTATGGGCCTGTTAGACATCAGTTGAATCTTCCAGAGGGTTCACACCTTTCCATTTAGTGTATGGTATCGAAGCTATTCTACCAATTGAATGTGAAATTCCATCTTTGAAACTAGTTGTCAAACTTCTGCCTAACACCTCAATTGAAGAGGAACATCTCTTGTATTTGATGCAATTAGATGAGATTCATTGTGATATTGCCTTAGTCATTGAAACTCAGAAGAAACGTGCCAAATCTCAATACAACAAGCATGCCAAACCACGTGTTTTTTCTGAGGGTGATTTAGTTGTCCTTTACAAACAATATCGTAATTTATTAGGGGCCAGTAAATTCGAGCCCATGTGGCGTGGCCCTTATATCGTTAAATGAGTGTTGGAGAAAGGGGCTTATAATCTAGTAGATTATTATGTAATTGCTTTGAGTTAACTTAGAAATGGGAATTACTTGAAGATGTACTATGCTTAAATTATTTTTGCATAAGTTCTTTGTATTTTTAGTGTATCATACGCTAGTGTGTTTTTTTTTGTTTTTTGTTCCGCCTTTCAGCTTCTTACCTTGCATTGTGCTTGGTTTCCATATGTCAGTGTCTTTGCTACCCTATATCGGCTTTGTTGATGGTACTAGTCGTAGTAATCAAAACCTAGTGTCTGTTGCATGGGCAATCTATGCACCTACGGATGAGTTGATCAGTCTACACGGTGTTTTCCTTGGTCGTGCAACTAATAATATCGCAGAATACAATGCAGTTATCAAGTTATTAACTAATGCCATTTCATTTGGCATCCGTCATCTTATTGTATGACTTGATTCACAGTTACTAATGCTACAATTGAGTAACATTTATTCCATCTGAATTCCTAAATTGTTACGGGTATACTTAAGAATTCACCTCTTGGAAAGACATTTTGATTATATTGAGTATCAACATATTCCTAGATGTATAAACACATTAACATATGCATTGGATAATTATGTTTTAGACAGACATTTTCACCATTTATAAATACAAACACACATTTGAAAATACAAGTAATTCGGTAGGAACTTTATATTAATACGTCAAAAGTTACAAAAAGTGTTTGTCGTAAGAACAAAATTTCAAAATAGTGAAGCTCTTGGATTCATATACATAAGCATCAAGGATGTTGCTCATTGTAAAAAATGACTTCCCATGCCACTATACAGAGCATTTGACCAATAAATGTTGATACACCAACTATATGGCATTGGTAGCGTCAAAGTAACTCATCCACCGTGATGTCATGGATGTTCATGGTTAATCCCTCTAGGTTCTATTTGATCTCATTGAGATCCTCAACAACCACTCCTCGACCCACCATAGTTCCTATCTCTCCCCATATCTGAATAGGAGATGATCCTGAAGGATGATAAGGTGCCACATCTACATTGTTGAGATCACTTGATTAGTCTTGGATAAATGACAAAAACATTTTATAATTAAAATACAAAAAACAACATATAATGAAAAAATTATTCTTACCTATGTATCGCCACTGATATCCCTTAATTCGATCCAAGTCAAGGTTCCCACAGAAGTCAGTCCCAGTGTAACAATATTCCTCAAATATAATTAGTTGATCTCTCAGCCACTAGAAGAAAGATTCAACATATTTGATGATTGGAACACCACCATGACGAGCCATCAAATCCACCCATATTTTCATCCTAGGATCTTGTGGAGCGTTTATTCCCCACTCCACTTGTAGTCTTAAGATGGGGACCCTCTCCAAGAAGAAGGATACTAAAACGGATCCATAGCCAAATTGTTTCAACCAACCGTTCCAACACTTTTTCAGTTGTTTCTTCATATTCTTCAAAAGACCCTGGCACCAATTGAATACTCGGGGCTCCATACACTCTATAGCATAATGAAAGTGGTTTTGTAAAGACATGTGGGGATATGCACTCCCTGCCATCCGGGTGATATTTTAGAGGATAGTTCTCAATGGTAAATATCTAACATCCCTAATAGAAACCTTGCCACTATGATTTTATGTACCTGGCATGTAGTTATGTGAAACTTAATAGACCATGGGTTCTCCTCCACCCCTGCTTCCTGAGAGTGATACCCGAGAGCCTTGGCAAGATAACCCCATCAAAAATTAAATGTCATATATCTCCAAGGTAAGTGTATGCACACCCATGTGAAAGGATTGTTCATTGACATCCCACATATGGACTAGGTACTCCACTAGCCTCATTTGGGCTCTCATGCCCTGAACCTTGAAAATTTTGAGAAACCCACACTCTCAGAGTGCCATGATAGTTCCCGGGTCATTCTCGGCAAAGTAGTATTCTTCCTCATGCTCACATTCCCTGCACTCAAGAATATTGACTGAGGAAAACCTGCCAGACAACATCAAAGGATGATTAGATTTATCAAAGATCAAAACTTGGAATTTTTCCTAACTCATTTTGTTTTTTTCAAAATTTGAGTTGTGGTCGTCGCAGGGGCTTTCTTTTTCATAGAGTGATGTTGTCGCACCCTGGTTGTGTATCCCTTGTGGTGATTTGGGATCATTGTAGTTCACGATAGCGTGAGCCTACGACGATCTCAAAGCGCAATGCTTCCCAAAACATTGATCTTGACTCAAAAATGAACCATTAAAAATGAAAATTTAAACCATGAAAAGAGAAAGGGGTAGGAGATTACCTTCTTGATGGAAGCGATTCAAGAAATGGTCCACCAGGCGCTCCGGAATCGTTGCTTGAAATTTGGAAGAAAATGAGGGGTTTTGGCACTATTTGGGTGAAATTCCAATTGAAATGGTAAATGGGATATTTTGACCTATTTTATTCACTTTTACCATTTTTATTGCAAATTAAATTATTTTTTGAATATTTTTACCTAGGCCCTAAGTCTAATGAACTTTTCAAAGTGTCTCTATTACAGATTGAAAAATCTAAGGACAAGACGTTTGACATGGATCCTCCATTTTTGGTTTTTTTTGTGTGTTTTTCTTATGTACATATACTTTTAGGGTTTTTTAAGAAAAAATGTAAGCACAGTCTTAATTATTTCTCATGCTCATGAAACCATGAGAATGCAATCGAGTAACCTTTTATCTCTTTTTCGAACTCGCATTGGTAATACCAAAAACAAACCCTATGGATTATCCTTTAAGCTCTTTTCAAGCTCCCTAAAAATGAAAACATAGTCGAGCGACCTTGTTCTTTTCACGCTCGTAAAGGTATTTGAAAAAAACATATAATGAGTGGTAGATTATCTCTTTTTCGATCTCGTCAGAATAACTTACAAAAAAATAAT
The DNA here is from genome assembly GCA_009831015.1 of Picea engelmannii. Classification (NCBI taxonomy): domain Eukaryota; kingdom Viridiplantae; phylum Streptophyta; class Pinopsida; order Pinales; family Pinaceae; genus Picea; species Picea engelmannii. Next base: position 229,374 of record ML815256.1, on the reverse strand, counting down.
TTTTGGAGTTTTCTTTAAGTGTTTTTTAGACTCTAAACATGAAAAACCCCTGATTTTTCTTTCTTTGGACTCATAAAATAAGCATCGAAAGGCCCATATGGGACCGAACCACTCCTTCCTAGTGTTTGTTAAAAATACTTTGAGGGACTCATCCAAAGGATGAGCTTACATTACAAGCATATGTTATCCACCTCAATCTTGCGTAAAAATAAAGAGGTACTCGCCAGAAATGGTGGGAGAAAATTGGGAAGGAAATGTGTATATGTATGTGTGTTAGTGGCAGTAAAGTCTCTCTTGAACATGACACCCCCCTTCATCACTATATCTGGATTGGGAAATCCGTTTGTCTCTTGTTTGACCATCCACAATTCCATATTTTGGGTCCTCCTTGAGTCAATGCTACCAATACAATTTTCGTGTTGTTCATATGTTCAAGAGAAGTCCAACCTAAACAAGCCTTCTATCGAGTCAGCCATCTATAGTTCTAAATTTTCTACCATGTCGGCCTTCCCTGAGTCACTTCTGAATCACTTCATACTCTAATTTACTTCAAAGTTGTTACATATTTTGTTTCATTGATGGGGGGTACATTAATTCCCTCCTATGATGAGTCTTTTCATGTCGAATTCAACTCATTATCCGAGAACAAGACTTAGAAATCATTTAGTACCTTAGAGCTTGCATGCCTCAATGGCAGGTTTCCTCTCTTTCAATAGTGGGTTCACATCATTGGCGTCTGATGGGAAGATTCCATCAAATGTTTGAATTCAACTCATTCATTCACATTTGTTGGATTTTTCTAGAGTACCTTGGGAGTCATTGACATCAGTGATTATTTCCCTCGCACTTGTTAAATGGTTTTCATTAATGACAGGTAATGAAGTGGTTTCTACCATGTTCGAATTTGACACCTGTAATCACATGGATATATTCATAGTTCGGGATGATGGAAATGAAGACCCTAGATCTCACCATGTTGATCCAGGTTGCGATGGAGTATTCATGAGTTTGTACTGACACATAGATCCATTGTGTATGTCATGTGGCTATGTCCAAATTTGAATTCTTTAAGAGCATAGATCCACAATGTATTTCTCGTGGCTATGCTGAATCATGATGACATGGATCCACAATGTATGTTTAGTGTCCATGACTCACTTGACACTTACGATTAGAGTCACTTGTATTATGAGTATGGGAATTCCTACCTCAGAAGACAGTATATTATTATGAAGATGCTTGATTTTTTGCAGGTTCCCGACCAATGCGCTCCTCTTTTCGACACACACATTCTACAAATTATTTCAGCTATCACAAGTTCCAACTTCATACTTTGGGGGGGATTATGTTACACATTATTTTTTTCACCCTAGTGATAAAATAACGATATTTGCATGACTCACTTCCATGTTCCCTAAAATCACTAAAAGAGGCTTTCTCCATGAGAAAAGTGGGTTATATTTTCTTCCTTAAAATCTATGTCAAAGGAGATCGCCGCACCCTGCTCTATGCTTGGGGTGTAATGATGCTTTATCGTTGCACATTGCACCAAACTAGATTGTGGCCTCATCGCAGGTTTCTTGTGCATAGGGTTTGATGATGCTTAAACAAGAGGAAAAGTGAAATTCACGAAGGTTCTAGAAGTGAATCTTCTAGAAGATGAGGTGGCCTCCGATCGGTTTGGATCTTACTCACTTCTCTAATTTAGTAGGATCATCTTAATCTCCTCATCCATCCCTCTTTCACCCTATATAAAGAGGGATATCTTATGGAAAAGGATAATGATTTCTTATGCATGAAGAATTTTTTTATAGATTATACTTGAGATGGCTTTTCTTTATCTCTCTAAGTCAAATTTTGGATCTTCTTCATCAAAGGCATTGGAGAAAAAGTGTGTGTGTTGAATAAAAGATCCATTGGAAGGGACCTTGCAACATCAAGGCATGGGTTGTATTATCCACTTTCATTTAATATAATGCAACAATACATTTCTTCCCTATAAAGGTGACCTTACTTTTATTGTATAACTCCTTGATATTATACACAGAATTCATTGGAATATATATATCGTTGTTCTCTCTCTTTGTTGTTTTGTGCTTCTTAAACAGGTTCACCATCCCACAAATCCAAATATGGAGTGACAAGACCGACACTAGAAAGGATCAAACGTCATTTAAAAGGTATGTCATTTGTCTCTCTCTAAACTAGTTTATATGGCAATGAAGTCTAAGGTGAAGTTTATATTCTTCCCTTTTTTATTATAGCTTCTTGTTGAAGTTAAGGAGACCAGTTTGTTTCCGCACTTACCGATTTGTCTGATAACAGTCCCAAATATCATCCTCTATCTCAGTGCATAATGTGAATTCTATCTTTGGACCTGGGGGGCATGACTCCTCTATATTCCCCTCTCTCATTTGGTGGAGGCCATATTCCCAAAATGAATCCTATAGTTGGAGGTTGGCATGCTTTTTCTTTTGGGCCTAATCCTAGTCTCAATGATCCTGGATGGCATGCTCAATCGGGCAGACAAGTCACTTCCTATATTTCATCCTTTATCCCTTCTTCCTCCATGTTGATTCTAAAAAATGCATTCATTATGGCATATCCCCCTCTGTCCTCTGGAGTTCCCTCTAGAGGAAGTCAGTTTCATGCTATGGGAAACCCCTATCTTGGAGCCCCTTCGGCTAGGGGCAATGTATATAACCCTCATTATGTCACTTCCACTAGTATGGTGCCCATACAACCTTTTATGTATCAATTTGGAGGAGGATATTATCCTACCAGACAGGGCCATGGTATATACTAGAACCTTGGATGGCCTGCAATCCCTCAACACCAATCTTTCCCAGGAGCATGGGCTTAGATGCCACAACCAAGGATCCCTTTTCTAACCATGCTTAATCTTCCATATTTTTCAAAATTAATGAACAACCCTATGCATCATGATCCATTATGCCCCCCCATCCCCACCAAGATCCCTTCAGGCATTCCAAAATTTGAAGGCAATACTGGCGAGGATCTAGGTGATCATGTCACTACTTTTCATCTTTGGTGCTCATCCAAATCCCTTATTGATGATTCTATGCATTTGAGGCTATTTCAATGCACTCTCATGGGGGTTGTCGTGAAGTGGTACATTGAGATACCGGGGGGAACATACGAAATCATTAATCATATGGTTTTGGTCTTTCTCAACCAATTACAGTTTTTGGTTTGTTACAATGTCGGCATAGAAATTTTTTCTTCCTTTGGCTAAGATAAGGCCATGCATATCTCAGACCATATCCAAGAGGGGCATAGAAGGAAGAGGTTGATTAAATCCTACATTCCTCCAGAGTTTTTGTTGGAGTGGTTCCTTAAGCCCTTATTGCCTTATATTTAGAAGGATGTTTCTACATCTGGAGTAATATTTGAGGAAGAAGATATTTTCAAATCCCAGCAACTAAACCTCATATATGCTCAGTCTCGGATGTTGTTTGAAATTCTTCCTGATGCGTTGCGGTCAAAATATGACCCTAGACAAAATCTTGGGCCTCATGTTGATGGAATCATAGGATCCACAAGTGTTAATTCTACAGTCTTGGTGACAAACCAATTGAAATATTTGTCTCTAAGCCAACTTGTAGCAGGACAAGCTTTGGCTTCATCCTCCACTCCCACTCAATTGATGGATGTGCATTATGTACAGTCATTGAAAAACCCAAATGGTAACCAAAAACTAGGAGGGAATAGAAGGAAAGGATGAGGTAATAATCCTAAGGCTAGGAAAAATAATATTAAATCCAAGGACAAAACTAATAATGATAGATCAAATAATAATGTTGGTGAGGGAAAGAAAGAAAAATGGAAGATGAAGTTTCCTTGTAAAATTTGTAAAGATGATCACCTTACCCACATATCCCCAAAATCGAGGAATCCTCAAGGATCTTATCACAGTCACCTGTTGTGTTGACAAATTTGTTTCCGCATAATCATCACATGGATTTGGGGTCCTCCAACACCGCAAATGCATTGAGCAGGAGTCAAAACCCCTCAACACATGAAGGAGGCCATATATGTGTCAATACAGTCAACTACCATATTTATGTAACCACTTGATCTTGTGATTACGGTTCTTCACATAATTTTATAGGTTTAGAGTCTCCCCCTCCTCCAGAAACACCCTTGCATATCGAAAATGCTGAAAAACCCTTGCATATCGAATATCTGGGTCAAACCCCTTGTGCGATGTCAGCTTTGGAGGTTCTCCAGAGGTGTCCTTCACATAGGAACACCTTGTTATCTTCTTTAGGATCACTAGACTCATGTGGCTCGAAGTTTATTAATTTTGACGTCACTGATGTTAGTCCTCGCTTACCTTACCACGTGGCCTTTCAAATCCATGTGGAGTACATGAAAATTACCATCAAACACATTGTAATTGATGAAGGTGCCACAACGTGCGTGATGTCCCTAACCTGTTGGAAAGTGTTTGGCTCTTTGACTCTATCCCAATCTATGACTATATTGATTTCATTTTATGGGCGTTCATTTCAACCTCACGGAATTTTTCCCACTTTTCTAGTCTAGTTATGTGGAAATGCAATGGAGGTTGATTTCGAGGTGGTGGATGTGCCCCTTGACTATAATTTACTACTAGGGTGTAATTGGACTTCTGTCATGACAACAGTCGTTTCATTTGTTTTCTGCACTCTATGTTTTCCTCATGAAAGGAAAATAGTGACGATTGATCAATTGTCCTTTGCACACGCTAGTCCTAATGCATCATTTGGACCTTTGGTCCTAGTGATCGAAAATTATGAGAAGGAAACTGAGGATGTTGGTGTCAGAATGTATTCCTCTCCCATGGGTAGCTTTGATTTTGTCACACCAATTCATCACATCCATGCCATTTCTGGTGAGTCTTCATCATCAATGAGGTATGTTCCTTTATGTAATTCATATTTCAACAACCCTTAGACCCTACCTTCCCCTACTATGTCATACGAAGGTCAGTCTCACATTGGGATAAAAATTCCACTGTCAGTAGTAGAGGTTACATATCAGGATATTCTTAACGATATTGTTGATCTGGATCCTTTCTCCTCGTAGTCGGATGAGGAGGATCCTGTTCTAGAACCCGTATGGGATTCCCAATCATCTTTTTTGCATGATTTCCTTGAAAATACTTTACCTTCGTATGAATCCATCTTAGAGGACATGCATGATCCCGATAGGCCTTGGGAAGACATGCATCATCATTCATATTTCCTCCCAGAGCTTGTTAGGATCGAAAAGGATGAATTTAGATCTACCTTGAGTGAGATGGTTAGTCATGTTGTAGTTATGTTGGATATGCATGGTATTTATGTCGATGAAAACATGGAGAATATTTATCCTACCGTCGCGGTCGACATCTCTCAAATTCCTAGAAAAGTTGAGAACGTATATATCAGTGTGGATTGTTCGCCTAGAGAAATTCATATCTACACCAATCTCTTCAAATAATTTCATGATGTATTCTCTTGGTCATACGAAAAGATGCCAGGGATTGACCCCAACATTTTTTAACATGACATCAAGACCTATCTGGATGCTAGACCTGTTCGACAACATCTTAGAATTGTTAATCCTAGGAAGGCCCATGCTATTAAGGTAGAGTTAGAGAAGCTACTTAATGATCGTTCATCTACCCAATTCCCTTGACTGAATGGGTGTCCAACCTCATTCCTATGAATAAAAAACAAGGAACCATCCGCGTATGTATGGATTTTTGAGACCTAAATAAGGCTTGTCCTAAAGATAACTTCTTGACTCCTTTCATTGACCAAATTCTTGATGAGTGCATGGGAAGTGAAGTTTTTTATTTTATGGATGGATTTTCAAGATATAATCAAATTCAAATCAAACCCAAGGATCAACATAAGACAACATTTATTTTTCCTTGGGTTACTTTTGAATACCGAAAAATTTCTTTCAGCCTTAAACATGCTGGAGAAACCTTCTAACATTCCATGACCTTTGTTTTTCACAATCTCAAGCATATTGTTGAAGGTTACCTAGATGATATTATTACTCGCTCTCACAAGAGAGTATATGACTCCACTCACCTTCGATTAGTATTTGAGAGATGTCGTTACTATCGCATTCAGTTGAACCCTCACAAGTGCATCTTCTACATTAGTTCTAGTCGTCTTTTAGGATTCTTAGTATTTGATCATGGGATCATTGTAAATCCTATGAAGGTTGAGGAAATACTTTGATTTCCTCTCCCACGCAACATTTGAAAACTTCAAGGTTTATAGGGGAAGGCTAATTTATTTCGTCGGTTCATAGTGAACTATGCCAATTTAACTAAGGGTTTCATGCATCTTTTGAAGAAATATACTTCGTTTATATGGGATGAGTAAGCCCAAGAATATTTCAATGCACATACAAAATCCCTGGTATCAACACCTCTGTTGAAGCCTACAAACTACAATAGAGACTATTTTCTTTATATCTTTGTATCTGAAGGGATGGTTGTTATGGTTCTAGTTCAAGAGAACGATGAGATCCATGATCACATTGTCTACTATCTCAGTCGAAACCTAGTCAGTCCTGAAATTATATACTCTCATGCAGAGAAAATACCCTTGTCCGTTGTACATGCAGTTCAAAGGTTATGGAATTATATATTACTTTGAAATACTACCGTAGTTACAGATATCAATATGTTTCAATGTGTCCTATATAGGTGTATCATAGGGGGGAAATACAATAAGTGGATTGTTATTTTTCAAGAATTTGATCTCGATTTCTCTTTGACGAAGTCTAAGAAATCATTGTTTTTTCTGGATTGATATTAGACTTCTCTCGACTAGGTGAGGATATTTTTCATGATGATTCATTCATGGATGAACATATCTTACTTATCTCCTCTTCAAACCCATGGTATGGATACATTATAATTTATCTTCAAACCTTGAAGCTATCCCAACATCTGTCGAGAGACAATCGACGATGTATACATCATCAGAATAAAAACTACTTTATCATTGGTGACACTTTGTATCATCGAGGAGTAGATAATATTTTGTGTCGTTTCTTGAATCATGAGGAAGTTGAGTCAGTTCTCAGTGACTATCACAGTGGGGCTTGTGGTGGTCATTTATCCGGGCTTGCGACGGCCCAAAAATATTGCAAGTTAGTTATTTTTGGCCATCAATTTTTAAAGATTGTATTGAAGTGGTCTATAAGTGTCACCTTTGCTAGGTGTTTGCTCGGAAAATGCACTCGCACCCATCCCCTCTACACCCAGTCATCACCATCGATCCCTTCACTAAGTGGGGGGTAGATTTTATGGAATGTAATCCATCCTCAGCTGGGGGGCATAAACATATTATTGTGGTTGTAGATTACTTCACTAAATGGGAAGAGGCCATGCCTACCATTAAATCCAATGGTAAGACTGCAACATTCTTCATTTTCAACCAAATTATAGCCCAGTTCAGAATCCCAAGAGAGATTGTCATTGATCATGGCACTCACCTTCATAATGAAATGATGAAAAAGTTAGCATCAAAATTGGGGTTTAAGGACGATCATTCTTCCCCTTACTATCCATATGAAAATGGACAAGTAGATGTGGTGAATAAATCTCTCAAGAACATCTTGCAAAAGACTGTCATCTAGAGTAAATTTGACTGGCATTTGATGCTTTATCCTGCACTTTGGGCATATCGAACCCTGGTAAAGACTTCCACCAGTTTTTATCCTTTTTAGTTAGTACATGGCGTGGATTTGATTCTTCTGATTAAATGTGAAATCCCTTCCCTTAAACTGGAAATTGAGATCCTACCTGACACATTCGATCTTGAAGAATGTATCGTACACCTAGAACGTCTCGATGAGCAACATCAATATTCCTCTATGACTATCGAAGAAAATAAATGACATGTTAAGGTTCAATATAATAGGTCTTTCTATCCTCGATAGTATGGTGAGGGTGACTTGGTTCTCCTATATGACCAAGCCAAAGAGCTGTTGGGGGCAGGAAATTTCAACCCCATGTGGCACAGTCCTCATATGGTGCAATGTGTCTTAGAGAAAGAAGCCTATGAATTGGATGATTATGAAGGGAATATGTTGGATGAGCCCAGAAATGGGCTCTACCTTAAAATATATTATGCTTGAGCCGTCAGGCTTGGACATGACATTTTGTATACTAGTGTATATTAGTCTATATATATCCTTTCCCTTGGTTGAAAGATGTCATCAGCTTGCTTATCAAGTTTTCCCTTCATTGGTAGATGTCAAAGGAGTCTTCAGTTTACTTAGGATTCATGGACGATGCCAGTCGTCATACAGGGAACATGGCTTCCACCGCTTGGGTCATTTACTTAACTGAGGGCCAACTGGTGTCTTTAGGTGGAATTCGTGTGGAGCCATCAACGAATAATGTGGCTGAGTATAGCTTCATTATAGAACTATTACACGACACAATTTATCATGGTGTTTGATATTTAGAGGTTCTTTTGGACTCCCAGTTAGTCATATGTCAGTTAAATAACAATTATCGTATGCGAGACCCTACTCTACTCTGAGGATTCCTATGGGTATGACTTTTGGAATGATACTTTGATTTTCTTACTTTTAATCACATACCTATAAGTTCTAATCATGTATATGATGCATATGCTAATGATATTTTAGATTGGAATTTATCACATAACTAAGTAAAGAAAACACATTCATACATGTACACATTGTAACATATATAAGTAAATTTGAAGACCAATTTTTTTTATATATATTTCATCCTTTAAAAAAATATGGTGTCATAGTACAAAATGAGGCTCACACCCTCAAAATACATATATGGTCGATATATAATATGACCATGGAATATACACCTGTGGCGCTAGATGCATATCATGATAACACACTACGGCGTTTGTGAGATGCCATAAGAGTCACACCCATGCATGGGGTACACCCACCAGCTTCTACTGCATAGCCTCTGGTAGATCCTCCACTTGAACCATAGAAATATTTTGCGTCAATTGAGACAAGTTCCCCTATACATTCTGCAACACTCTCTTCGCATATCCTCCCACATGCTCATCTCCTCAGCTCCTCTTCCAATGTTGTGGGAATCCCTCCAGTCATTGTGGACCTACATATACATAACAAAGCAATTGTGAATTATTGATACCATAAAAAAAATAAAAAAGATTATTCTTATTGAAAAACACAAAAAAATGAAATATATAAAAAACATTTCTTACCAATATAACCATAGGTGGAACCTGGTGGCAAAGGCATGTTTGAATATCCTCTATAGTCAATCTTGTTGTAAGAGTAGTCATCAATGGCTATAACATGTTGATGCCAATATAAAAAGAACTTATCATTGTACGGGTTGGCACCCTACCACCTCCTAGCCGCCTCATCACGTCAGTCCATTGTGACATGGCTGGATCACGCAGTCCATGTGGAATAATATATACTCTAGGGATCAATCCTGGAACCCTCTCAAAGAAAAATCTACACAGAATGGATGTAAATCCGAAATTTCTCTTTTTCCCTTGTTTGCAATCCACCAGCTGACTCTTTATGTTATCCAACAATGAGGTACACCAGTCATAAACAGTGGGTCATAAACACTCCACTGCATATAACATGAGTGACCTTGATGCCTGGTGCAATGAGGTCGACCCCGAAATCTATGTAAGTACAAGTACGACGATCTTTAAGCTTAGGTTCTCAATCGCCCTGATTGGGAGTTGGCTCCCTTCTTTATCTGTGTTAAGCCCTAAATAGTAGCACATTACCCATTAATTGGGGCATATTACATTAGTAATTTAATTTTATTTATGTCGGCATGGATCCATTAGTTGTAATTGTACCTCCTAGTCTCTTATTTATATCAAGGAGACCTTTTCATTTGGAATCATCTTGTATTTGGAAATTTATTTGGTGTATAAGGAGGTTTCCCCCTAGAAGAGGCTTATTATATGAAATTATATCTTTTTCAATGCCTTGAGTACTTATTCTGAGGTTTTTCTATGCTATCTTGATATTTGGTTTTTAACATTTGGTATCAAAGCTCAAGGTCTCGGGGTTTCGCTGCTACATCTGGGAAACCTTGGAATTTTTGCTATAAATTTTTTTCTATAGTGTTTCATAAGGAACCCCTTGGAGGATATTTATTAGATAGATCAAGGTATGATGGGTTCAAATTTTATCTCCTTAGGCATTATACTTTCAGATATATATCCTATGTAATATAGGGTTATGGAATCATCCTGAATTTAGCCATCGCGGAATTTTCACTCTAAAAAAAATTTTGTAACGTTTCAGACCCTAAAATATGTAGGATATTCACAGAAATTATCAAGGTAGCTTTGATAAAAAAAATTATCTTTTGTTTCATCCTAATTTTGTAGATACACCCTATGCAAGATAGGGTATCTGACTAGTCATATTAACTAGTCTCAAATAGGTCTTTCAAGTACAACAGTGATATATTATTCAGTGAGTATGCAAATTAAGTGAGACAGTGGACGGTCTTTATTATTTTTGGTACATATTTTAGAATCAAATATCAGATATTGTGATCTTGGAACGCTTTACAAGTACGCTCTCTTGGAAGGGAAAAAAATCTGCAAGCTATGGGGAAGTTACCATAATTTCCACTTGGCACATCCAATTTTGATCAGACCCGAGGCATTGCAGAGAAGAAATATAAGAGAAATACAAAAAAAAATATATATATATATACCCAGAACGGCCAAAATTTTGGAGATACAGCAGAAGAAATATCATCTATAAGAACCACCTCGAAATCAATGTTTAAAAGTGATACTTGGCCAACATGCCACCAAAAAAGGGAACGTCTACACCAAATAAGCCTCTAGACAATCCTACTTGGACTCTTGATGAAGGTAAAGAAATGTGTAGGGACATAAACCATTTACAAAAGAAGACAGTAACAAAATATGAACTACAAGGGATGATGGATGGTTTAAAAAGGGAGATCATGGAAGGATTGAAAATTTTCTTAATAGAGAGGACACCTGAAAGTGAAAATGTATCCCATGAAATTCATGATGAGGACATAAGGAGGATGAATCAAGAATGGAGAAACTCCAAATTTGGGTTCAAGAACAAATACTTTACTAATATCGATATGAGGAAGTTTGATGTAAAGGACCCAATCACATGGATACTTCAAATGGAGCAATTATTTGATCTACATGATGTGCCACATACACAAAAGGTATCGATTGCTTCTTTATATTTAGAACCCAATCAATTTATGTGGTATCAATGGATTTTTTCTCGCAAATCACTTGTCACTTGGAAAATTTTCATGGAATAAATGTTAGCACACTATGATGATACAAGGAGAAATACCTTCTTTAGCCAATTGATAAATCTCAAGCAAAAGGGTTCAGTTGCAGAGCACATTGAGAACTTCCAAAGATTGAATACAAAGGTAATAGATAGTCTAGATGAGAACCTGGTTTATGTATACATATGAACTTTAAAGGATAAAATTTAACATGAGGTTCACCTTTGGGAACCCAAATAATTGGAGAATGCATTCAGGGTGGCAAGAAATGTTGAAAGAAAAAATATTTCTATGGCTACTAGAAGGACCACTCCTAACATCTATCAAGAGAATAATGTTATGTCTTCTAAAACACCTCAACCTACAAGTTTGACACCTGAACAATTGGAGGAAAGAAAAGTAAAAGGTTTATTCTTTAATTGTGACAACAAGTACAGTAAGGGAAATAAGTGTGGTGAGAAGAAATCATTCTACATAGATTATGAAGAGGAAGAATAACAAGAACCATCTCAAGATGAAAACGTAGAAACGATTTCTTATGAAGATTTGACTCCCATGATATCATGTAATGCATTGGCTGGAATTAGCACTCCTCAAACCCTCAAGATCGAAGGATGTATCAAAAAGAAAAAGGTAATAGTCCTAATTGATTATGGTAGTCCTCATAATTTCATTCACTATAAATTAGCCAAAGCTCTCAATTGCTTAGTATATCCATCACTAGAGTTTCAAGTAATGATTGCATATGGAGGAACTATCAATTGGTCAGGAAAATGCAATAAGATCAATCTTTCTATGGTGGAATATGTAATGAATAGTACAATGATTTCTATACCCATGGGTGGTGTTGATGTCGTACTAGGAATCCAATGGTTACAATGATTAGGAACACTGGCTTTTAATTTTCAAGAAATTTTCATGAAATTTTCATTGGAAGGAAAAGAAATTGAGTTAAGGGGTATCACAAGGAAACCCAATAAGGTGATAAGCTCTAATGGCATGAAAAAAATATTGAAAAATGGGCATCATGGTGTAACTACACAACTATGTTCACTAGATGTTCAAACATCTAAGCCATCTATTGTCCTATAGCTCCAAGGGAACATTGATAAGAATTCCAAAGTATTTGAAGACATTCCCAAAGGTCTTCCACCCACTCGAAATCATGATCATGTTATTCAACTAATTCATGGGAGTGTTCCTCCTAACATCACGCCTTACAGATACCCTTATGCCCATAAGAGTGAAATTGAGAGTATGATTAAAGAAATGTTAGAAGTTGGAATTATTAGACCTATCCAAAGTTATTACTCTACACCATTGGTAATGGTACTAGAGAAAGATGGCTCATGGCGTGTGTTTCTAGATTATAGAGATCTCAACAATATCACCATTAAATATAAGTTTCCCATTCCTGTCATTGATTAATTGTTAGATGAACTACATGGATAAATCTATTTCACAAAGTTGAATCTCCGTTCAAGGTATCATCATATTAGAATGAAGGAAGAAGATATCCCAAAAACAACATTATGAACTCATGAAGGCCATTATGAATTTTTGGTCATGCCTTTTGGCCTTACAAATTCACCTTTCACATTCCAAGTGTTGATGTATTCCATTTTCAATCCCTTCCTTCGAAAATTTGTGTTAGTATTTTTTGATGATATACTAATCTATAACAAGTCTTGGGAGGATCATGTGTGACATGTTGACAAGGTGCTACAACTACTAAAGGGGTAACAACTATATGCCAAACCATCCAAATGTTTCTTTGGGGTGAAGAGGGTATAGTATTTGGGTTGTTATCACACTAAATTGCCTTGGGTATTTTTAGTTTCTTTTCAATCATTTTTAAGCCTTATTTTTTAATTTTGTATTTTAAGGTCTCATACCTTTAAAATCTAGGATTGGTAGGACCCCTTGGATGATTAAAGTTTTTGAGTCTTAGCTCTAATTTGATCCTCAAATTGATTTTTTTTCCTTAAACGATTCCTAGCTCATGTTTTATTTTGGTCCCCTTCATGATTTGTCCCTAGGTCGATCCCTCCCATGACTAGATTGATGTGACACTCCTCTCTCCTCACTCATGACCTCATAGGCATACCTCAAACATCCTTTTTTACTTTTCTAATCATATTTTGAAGTGGATGTGTTGCCTACTCATCAGGCAGTTCTGTAGCACCTATCACATTCATCACACTTCCACCCCAAGCCATGATTGCCACGAATGATGTCATGTCCCTTGTTTTCAGTTCCAGAACTCGGTTAAGGATGCCTTCAAAGATCTTGCATTTATGAAATTTGGTAACGGTTTTTTAATTTTTAAAGACTCAACAGTGTTGCGCTATGCAAATTCGTAAGTGTTGATCAAGCGATCACATGTCAACCAAATCCAATGCTGAGAAAGATTCCAAGGCCGAGGTTTTCTCAAATTTCATCCTAAGATTGCATTGAAGCGCTCAAGAGGTGTCTACTACACAGGTATCCCCTATTACCTCCTCTGCATATTAATATTCACAAGAAATTTGTACTCAGGTTTTCATTTTGCTAAGTTGGCACAGTGGTAAAAGATTCATCTTTGTATGATAGCCTCATCTCCTCTCTTTTTCAGACCTGTAAACCCCATGGCCCATATATGAGTCAAATTTTTGTTGTCTTCCTTAGCCCTTGAAGTGCAAGATTTTGAATAGTTTATCCTCTGCGTATGTGTTGCGCTACCCAGAGGCGTTGCTTAACCTCTCGTTGCTTCCCCTGTCTCCTTTCATCTCGAAATTGATTTTTTTACTCAGTTGCATAGGGCCATCCTTGCATATTTGAAACCCCATTCAAAGTCTCCTGAGCATTACCAAACCTTTCAAGAGCCCTCATTCTGAGTCATGTAGACCCCTAAATCGAAGAAGGCACATAAAGGAGGAAAGATAGTTAGGAAAGAACCAATGGACATGCTTCTTTTTAATACAGAACCCATGGCAAGAGAGGCATTTCAAAGAGTAGGGTGCCTCTTGTTCTTTCAGAAGATGCAGAGAGGCCATCCAGAGGTTGCAAGATAGTTTTCATTGCAGTTTGATGGTAAGAAAACTAAGGTTGGGGATTTGGAGTTTGAAGTGACTGAAGCCTCCATCTCAGCTACAACAAGGATCCACATTATAGGTGAAATGTGGTTCAAATCCATGGCTTTGAGTTTAGCTTATGAAAAATATCTCTTTAAACCTAAATATCAAGCCAATGACCTATCCAAAAGTATGTCAGGGATCCAATTGATTGAACAATTTGACAGACTACTGAAGATCATACAAGGATATTTTACTTGTGAAGGGAGATTCAACACATTATACCAGTACCATATAAGTTTGTTGCTACATTTTACTGGTAAGGTTGAGATGAATATTCCTTATTACTTGTTGAGGAGTATAGGTAAGATGTTAGATAGGATACAGGCCAAATCTAAAGATGTGGATTCTAGCCTTTTTCACTCTGGATTAATCAGAATGCTAGTATCTGAGGAATTGGGCAAGAAAGATATTTCATGTGAGAATTTTGTGGTTAACTCTCATTTTAAGTTGGATATAGCACCCAGTCCTCAATCACATAGGCCAAGTCCTTTGCCACCTACCAATGCTACCAAAGCAGGGACTAGTAGGAAGAGAAAGGGCAGAGCCCCTGTTCAAGTGTCTGAGGTCAACAAGCAGGTCATTGAAGATGAGGAGGAAGTTTTTCCTTCTCCACACAGATATTTTTCACCACCTCCTCCACCAGGGTTAGAAGAGGTGCCTCCTTCTACCAAATATACATATAAGAGAGGGAAGAATATTCTCTTTTCCTCTTCTCCTCCAATAGTCAAAATCAAAGGTAAAATACCTTTCACAAGGTCATCAATTCCTAAGGAGGATTATAGAGCACAGTCCTTACCAGAGATCCCTATTCAAAATAAGAAGGGGAAGAATATTGAAAATTCTATAGAGGAGAAATTAGAAACCCTTGTACAAAAGAAGAAGGGTAAAGGTGCTAAAGGACCTTTGGAGAAGAGAGATGAGACCTCTGAGAAAGGAATTGAGAAGCATGTTGAAAGAAAACAAGAATCCCTTGTACAGAAAGGTAAAGGTACTAAAAGACCTTTGGAGAGAGAAGAGGAAGCCCATGTGAAACACTTCGAGGAGCCTGGGGTAAGAAATGAAGAAACCATTGTGCAGAGAAAGAAGGGTAAAAGTAAGGCCACCGAGAAACCTGATGAGGTGAATAATACCTTTCCCATACAAGTGGAAGAAGAGACTAAGAAGAATCCTTTTGATATTGAGCATGCCACTATCCCTCCTGACATTCAGACCTACAAAAGACTTATCAATCAGCTTAGAGATGGAAGAAGAGAAATAGCTCATATTAAAGTAGAAGACAAGGTCCACTTGGCTCAGTTGGAAGAGATCATGGTTGGCTACAATCATACCATTTACTTGGAAAGGTTTGTAGCGAGAAAGGATCTGCCCCTTCATAAACAACTGAAGAATCTTTACAGACAGAACAAAGGCTTTCAGTCTTATAAAAGGAAGTTAAAGATAGAGATGAAACACTTTCAATATGAGGTAGCCCAAAGAAATCTACAGGTGTTGGTTGAATATGCCATTGAAGATGACAAACCAGCAGCTAAGGAAAGCACAGCTACACCAAAGAATCATGTAAATGCCAAGAAGAAGAAGTCTATTGTTTCAATTGAAGATCCTCTTTCTACTAGGAAGAGTATGAGGTTAAGTGTTAAATTGACAAAATAGTTGGTAAAGGGTAAGCCCCATTTTTTAGGATGTATCTTTTTGGGAGGGTTAATCATTATGAAAATATTATCTATGCCACCTATACAGGATTATAAGCACTTAACTACTTGGGTTTTGGGTTTTTGCTAAGTGCTAGCTTCCTCACTAGTAGAAAGCACCACCTATTGTGCAGTCATGGCTCTTGATTAAGACAATTTTGTCACCATGAAAAAACACAAATCACTCTTCACATTTTTAAGTATTGAAGGTGTTGTGTTTCTGTAACACTACCCAAAACTGCACACAAACACAGCGTAAGTGGCACTACCCAATGGCACTACCAAATATTTTACAGAGGGAAAATAATTGGCACGCAGGCGCAACACAGAGGTGCTACCTAATGGCGCTATCGAATATTTTACAGAAGGTAAAGGTTTTCACATAGGTGCAAGACAGTGGTGCTACTTACAGGAACTACCTATAGGCACTACCCAATATTGCATAGAGAGTAGAGTCTTTACACATATGCATCACAATGACGCTACCTACAAGCACTCCCCTTTTTTCTAGTAGTGCGCTACCCAGATTTTCTACCCAAGGAAGATGTCAACAAACACCAGGGATCTAGGAGGACCAAACTAATAGCTTTGGGATAGATTGATGATGGAGAAGGTAGTTGGCATCATGAATAAAACCACGTCCCTTAAAAGACACATGGAGAACAAAGAGCTACACAACAAAGGGAACCAATTTAGTTTGAATTTTAGTTGGATTAGTCACCAACATTTTCCTATTTTATAGCATAGATGGTTAGATAAGTTGTTAGAGAAAATAAATGTTTAGAGTTTTTCAAGGGAAGGGGGCTAGCTCGTACCTCCATCTATTTCCTTCCTTTTTTGTTATAAATAGATAGACCATTTTCTTTAGCAGGTTTGGATGGTTGAGCAATGCTCCCTTTACTTGTAATATTTTGATGAAGTGACTATGATCTAGTGATGTACTGGACTTAAGATTTTTTGTCTAATAGAAATCGGCTTCTCTTTCAGTCTATTTGATTCTGATGCTAAATGTTCATGCTTTGAATGATTCACATGAATTATTGTGGTGATGTTATGGTGGATGTTTGATCATTATATTATCATGATGTTTATTTATCTTCCTTAGTTTCTGATGTTAAGAAGATCTTGTGATTAGAAACTTTCTTCCTTAGACTTTTGTAGACCTAATGTTTGCAGTAGTCCCTACACTCCTCTCACTCAAGTCTTCCCTTTTTTCATACTTACTCCCAAACTACTGATAGAAGTTAGCCAAGACCTTAATTGTTGGTGCATACTAGCCATGTTTTCTGAGTTAGAACATTACCATTTGAGTCATTTTCCATTTGACCCTTTAAAACACTATTTCATTCCTGTATAACTTGATGGGTACTGTGCTTTCCTTCCATGCAACTTGAAGGTGAATCCTAGTGCTAACATGGCTCATATTGTATCTCATCAAGGTGTCAAGGTAGACCCTAACAACATTAAGGCCATGATGGACTAGCCGATTCCCAACACATTGAAGAATCTTAGAGGATTTTTGGGTTTGATAGGTTACTACCGCAAGTTTGTTCAGAACTATGGATGAATAGAAGCAACTTTAATGGAAATAACTAAGAAGGATGCATTTTCATGGATTCCAAAGGCAACTCAAGATTTTGAACAACTTAAAGAGTTGTTGTGCAAAGCTCCTGTCTTGACCACACGAGACTTCACAAAAACCTTTATTGTGGAATGTGACACCTTGGTAAATGGAATTGGTGTTGTTTTAATGCAAGAAGGAAGACCATTTTATTTTGAAATTCAGCCACTCAAGGGAAAGGACATACACAAACCCATTTATGAGAAGGAAATGATGGAAATACTACATGCATTGAATCAATGGCACCCTTACCTAATAGGTAGGCACTTAAAGGTCAAAACAAATCATGATAGTCTTAAATACTTCTTGGAACAAAGAGTATATTCAGAAGAACAACAAAAATGGATGACCAAGATATTGGGTTATGATTTTGAAATAATTTATAAAAATGGGAAGAAAAATATTGTGGCAGATGCACTCTGAAGAAAGGATGAAGATGTTGAGGCCTTTCTCTGTGTTATCTTGATCATCCAACCCGAATGAATAATAGAATCAAGGGATGAATGGAAGAATGATGAAAACATGTGGACTCTCATTCAAAGGTTGCAGCAGGATTCCAGTGCATCAGATACATTTACATGGAACAATGATTCATTATGGTACAAAGATCGCTTATATTTATGTAAGAACTCTCAACTCAAACAAAAGGTACTATTGGAATTGGACACCTCACCTGTAGGAGGGAACTCGGGATTTTTGAAAACATATTGTTGGCACTCTGTAAATTATGTCCGGCTGGTGTCGGAGTTTCATAAATTTTATGACGGATTAAATTGTTGAAGAGTTGTGATAAATTTAGAGGACTCATATATATCTGGCGGCGTTTGGATGAAATAGTGAAGATAGAAGAACAAAGCTCAATCGACCATCGATCTCAAAGGTGGCCTGGATCAATGGTCGAGACGTGTATCGAAGATACAAATAGCACAAAGATTAAGCGGTCGAGGGAGGGTCGGGGAAAACCGTCATGGTTTTTTGCGGGACATGTGGTGCCCTTAGAAGTATATCAGAAAGGATGGTTGTCTAACCAAAACCACCTTTTTCAACCTCTGATGTCAAAGTCGTCGGGTAAGATTCTTACCGTAGATCTTGAAATGACCCGGATCAATGGTCGAGGTACAATTCGGCGATCAAAGTAGTGTGAGAATCATCCGACAAGGGGAAGACTGGGGAAAACTGTCATAGTTTAAATCATGGACACACGGTGTTGTCTAATACACATTGAGGCTAAGAGTGGTTCATCTAAAACCTATTTTCTCCAAACCCCGATGGTAATAGACACCTGTAAAAGGAGGGACCCCGGGCATTATTCTATGAGTATTTCAAGCAGTCGAATGTTCGAAGATTTGGCGCAAAGATTCCATCCAAATTTCAAAATTCAAGACTAAACCAGATCAGTTTTCTCGCCCCTTATCAGGTATTCTTCACGATGGCTTCCAATCCTGTTGTTTTATCTATGAGTGAACCAGATACTCCCTCTAGGGAAGATGCCCTAATTGATAGAGATTTTGACGTTTTCAACACAGTGACAATGGTCTCACCCGTTTCTGTGTCCAAAGTGAATTTTCAGAACAACGTCAGATCCTAAATATCCTTTATTGAAGCAGCTCAAGCCTCTTTCGCCCCTTATGTCGTAGAAACAATTTTCCCATTCCCCGAATTTGTGAACTGGTGTGCTAAGAGATATTCCCAGGGAGAAAGAGTCATCCTAAACAAATTAGGGTTAGAAGTCTTGTGTAAAGTAGATGGTCCCTCGCTCCAATATTCCCTAAATGTAACATATGCCTCCCCTGTGGTGTCAGAACCCTTTGAGGAACAGAGATAATTATGATTTATAGGGAATGCTTGCCTGAGGTAAAAACCCTGTTTTTGCAAACCATAGTCAAACCTGAACATCATTTAGAAATTCTATCCCTGCCTGCCAATCTAAGTGTCATGATCGTCGAAGTCCAGTGGGCTTGCTCTCTATTGAGTCGAATTCTAGGTCTAGACAATGACAAGTTTGTGGTAGAGGTTATGTTAGGAATACTATCAATTTTCTTCATGTCTGGGCAATCAGTCCATGTCAGTTTTGATGAATTTACTGTAGAGAGCATACATCAACAGCTGGTTAATTTCAGCTCATTGAGACATTTCAGATACTACTCTCATTTGTTGAGAATGTTTTTGGGATCTAACAATACCAAGCTTCCTGAAGCTGTGTTTATTTCGACTGAGTGTAAAAAGATCACCATGCTCATCTTCATCAACAAAATCATGTTCAGAATATATAGTCTCATTTTCGGTTCATATTTGCCAAGAGTCTTGGAAGAGATGAAAAGTTCATTGCAACCGAGTCCAGAGAATGCTATGGGAGACTGGATGTTTTTCACTCAGTCCACCATGATTTGGGTATACAGATGCTAAGAAGGACCTCACCTTTTATCAGTTTTCCTGACTCCTAGGATATTTGCATTGGAATTTATAAGACAGAGGATCATCTCAGAGACTGAACACTTCCTCAAATCTCACAAGGCTTCAAATCTGAAATTCCCATTCATGCTAGGTCCTTTTGTGGTGAAGAGCAAGTCTTGTTTGCCTCAAATTTAGTCTAAAATCAATGAATGTGGGTTCACACAGCTGCAAGGAAGAATATACAATCCACATCAGGTTATATCAAAGAGAAGATTGGCAAGTAGACAAGGCCCTTATGAACACGAAGAACTGGATAAATTGGCCAATCTAGAGACCTTCATAGAAATGGAGGTCATCATGTTGCATGAATAATAAAAGTAGGCAGAGAATAAATCCCAGCAAATATCAGCACAAAAACCCTCACCTAGGTTGATTATCTAGGATCCTAAAATGACCATCTTCAATAAGAGAAGCAGTTCAGAAGCCCTAGGGGCTAGCGGCCAACAAGACACCCTCAAGAAAATGAGAGCCACATCACCTTTTCCAATTATTGACTTGGAAGAATAAGAACATAAAGGAAAGATGTGCATGGAGATGGTAGACACTAAGATCCAGAACAAAGAGATCAATCCTGAAGAAAAACCACAAAACGAAGGCATCATGAAGGTTTTCAGCAGCAGGAAACACATATTTGGCCAGACTCCCGAGATAGTTTATCAATCTAAGGAAGAATTGCTACTTCAGTATGCAGTGAAAGGGATTATGGACAATAGCGAGATAAAGGAGCTTTTTCCCGAAGTGGAAGGGACATCTCAACACAAATATCACCTACTCTCAGTCAGAGATGTCGAGAAAAAGACATTCAACATTGCAATGGCTGATAGTGATAAGGTATCTGAGTTCAAGGTACATTATGAGAACATTGGCTCTCCTAACAAAGTGAAATTCCACATAAATGTCATTCATATGTTGTACGTTGATTACCTAAACTTAGCTCTGAATGTTGCAAGGTTGACAACACATGTATTGAAACTAGATGGACAACTGAAACAAGAAAAGGTGTCCAGCAAAGCTTGGATGATGCAGGTAAAAATATTAGAGTCTGAAGGTCCACAAGGGGTGAAGGCCTTTCTGGACGAAAAGGATAAAATGATTCAAAGTTTGAAGAAAAAATTGAAGATGTTACCTACAGACCATCCACAGATACCAGAGTTAACGGCTTTGGAGCAGGAAAAGGAAACCTTTAGACAAGAGGCTCTAGACTACAAGGCTAAGATGTTGCAATTGGAGAAAGAGAAGGAGAGTTGGTCACAAATGCAGGTGACAACATCAAATATGGAGATTATCATTCCTGCTAATACAGAGGCTACATCAAATGTTGAGGGGTTAGTTTAGGCTATGTCCTGGATAAGTTTTAAAATAGGTGAGATCAAGGATCTAAAAGAAAACTTAGAAAAACTAAAACAAGAGGCTAAGGTGAAGGATGAGAAATTAGCTCAACTCTACAGAGAGAACCAAGACCTACAAGAAAGAGTGAATAAGCTAAAAACCAGATTGAAGGGTAAAACGCTACTGCAGGGAGCCAAACATGTGATATGGGACGCGATTGCTGCGGAGGTTGCTAAATTCAGAATTTATCTGAACTTTATCAATGACAAGGAAAACATGGTTGCTACAGCTCGAAACAGCTGCGCTGTTGTAAATGAAGTGCTAACGAAGAATCCCTCGGAATGGGCCCAAAATGCCATCGACTTGTTGAATTCCATACCAACTGTCGATCTTCAGACCATCGGTGTGAAAGACAGGACCGCTTTAATCATTTCATCCAGGAGAATCATTTCCAAACACAACCTGCTCAGATCGGTTCATAACAAAGTTGTGCAAATGGACCATAAAATACAGGAGTTTAAAGACTTCTTCAAACAATTGTTTGCTAAAGGCCTCCCCTCATTCTGGGATGGTAAAGGCTCATTGTACAAGTAGGAATATTACCACACTCTTCTCATTCAATGCAGGATGGACCATTCCAGGTTTGAAGATATGGAAGAAATTCTGAAGGGTCCTAGCTTGGTAGAACACTTAGCTACTAATTTCGAAATTCTAAACAAATTCAAAAAAGTGAAAGTCAGTGTTCCAATCATGTCCTACACAACGTGCATCGACCTGGAAATTTTGATTAAAGAAATGATGGACTACGAAATCGCCTCTGACGCGCAATGGAAGGAACTTGTATGGTTGGGAAAGACAAAATGCCACATCCCCAGAACCAACAAATGATCTCCAGTTGTCACCCATCTTACCAGACCTAACAGAAGTACAGAGCAAACCAGGTGTAGGGGAAGTAGCCGGGCATTCAGAGAGATTATTCATGATGGTGAAACGATTCTTTTTGTTAATGATTGTAAGTCGTTTCATATACCAAAACTGCCTTCTGAAAATGTTACAGAAGCTTAAACATTTCAGTTTCAGTTATTTTTTATCAAATTGTATAAGAACTAAGAGGCTTGAATTAGCCAATGTTGGTAGAAGTGTAAGAGCACCTTTTTGGTTGTATCAAAATTTATTTGTAAATTTTCTAAATCTGAATTGAATACAAATGCAGAATATTTTGAGGTCTCTATTCATCTATTTTGAAGTTTCAAGAATAACTTAGATTCATCTCCTTATTTAGCCTTTTTCCTCTGGAGATTTCTATCAGTCTATGCATTGTCTTTGTTAACTTTCATAATTTTGACTCCATAGCCCATAGTGTTCCCCTCTTCTTCTCCAACAACTCTATTAAAAATCTCCCAAACAAATCAAATCTAGCCGTCGTTTTCCATAGATATATCAAGTGACATGAGAGAGCCCTCTCTGAGTTGGGAAGGCTAGTGCCTCAACTCTAAAGCTACTTGAAACAGTTACCTCTGTCATTTTTCTATTCAGCCAGACAGAATTTATAGAGTGCTAACATTTTGGCATCGTTGTTGAGGATGAAATCGAAAATTTTTCCTTGGGAAAATGACTTAAAGCTTTAGTTTGATCCCTGAGGGTGACAGTGGACCAAATACCTTACTGGCTGAAGATTATCTTTACCATGGTGACTCCATTACCCAGATACTAGGTGTACTATGTTGTGTGAGATAAAAACCCTGGTTCATAAGATAATCCACACTAGGAGAAACCCAGACCCCGAGCCTGCAGTCCCTGTCTCTAGTCCCGAAAATCTTGGTCGAAGAAGAAAAGAAAGGATAGTGACCCACGTGTTACATCCATACCAATATTCTTCCTTACCTAGAGACAGATTGATCAGCATCGATGACCTTGCATTTGACCTAAATTTCAAACACTCCTTGTTCATAAGCAGGTCTGAATCTCGTTTAGACGAGACCCTATTTGACGAAAAAATATTCTGAGATTTGATTCTAGCCTCTCCTGTTAAACCCGTAGTTCCCCCTGTCTGAAACTGACAGCCACTCCGACCTTTCACAGCAACTATGGCGGCCATATTTTCTCCTCTCATACTGCCTACTGTATTGCATGACTTACCCTAGGAATAGAACCTAAGGATTAAGCTATATGATGTTGAGGGTAACATATCAGCCCAGAAACAACTAGACTAGTCTAATGACTTCATAGACTTAGAGGAGGTGGATTTTGCAGACGTGAAAATGAGGTTGTTCACACAAATCCTTGTAGGATATGTAAGAAAATGGTTCAGAGCCCTGGCACCAGCAATCATCACAGATTTCACATCTTTTGAGACACTCTTCCTTGCCATATGGGGAGATAAGAAAAACCCCCTTCATTTGTTGACACACTACAACAATATGAAGAGGTCCCTTGATGAAATAGTGCAATATTTTTCGCCTAGATTCATGAAGGTATATAATGCAATTCCTGATGAAGTAAAATCCCCACCTAAAGCGGCTCGTCTCAGATATGTCGATTCTTTCGAAAGATATTTTGCTTTATTATTGAGGGAGTGAAGATGTTTCACGCTAGATGATATGATGAAAAATTTCATCGAAGTCGAAGTAAACCTAATGGCTTCAAGAAAAATGAAAGCTAATTCTGGCAGAGACATGGGAAAAACTCAGGATAAAGCACAAACTTCCATGTCACAAACATCAGAAGAAAGGTTCGAAGTGATGATGAGAAACATGGAAAGGATGATGGAAATAATGGCACTAGGAAATAGACCTAATCCTAGGGAACAAGCCGATGGTCCACCCAGGAATCCGAGGAGACCCGTTGGTCCACAAATCCAGAAAAGGGAGAAGAGTAATCAGGGTAATCAGACAACTCAAGGAAACCAAACAAATCAAGGGAATCAAGGAAATTAGGGAGAACAACAAGTCAGACCCCCTTTTCAGAATAATTATATGAATGAAGATTATGATGAATATTTTGAAGATAATGTGAATTGCTATGATGACAAAGAAACTGAAGTGTTTTTTACCAAGGAAGAATACGACCAATTCATGGATGTGAGTGAAATATTCTTGCAAGATGAAGAGGAGAGGTTATCAGTAGAAAAAGAAGATTACGAGACCGGATTGCAGAATTCCATCATTCAATTCTAAAGGAAATACAATCTCCGAAATCAAAAGGTGCCTCAAAATCCTCCAAAAGGCAACCTCCCAAAGGAAAACCTCACCAAATACGCTCAGAGTAACGCACCCTCTTCCAGTCAACCCCAAAAATATTTCACTGTGAAAGACTCCACTGCAAAAGATGCTACAAATAAGGGCAAGTAGAAAGAGGAACCGTCGAAGAAAATATTGACAAGAAAAGAAACTATCCCTAAAGAGGTAGAAAAAACCCAGTCCTCTTTTGACTTCGAAAGTGAGATGGCTAAGATTAAGATTTTGGTACCCTTTAATGAATTGATCAAAAATATAAAATACAGAAGTTAGATCATCAATATGCTTAAGATTGGACAAACCTCTGATACTCTGAACATACAAGACGACCACCCATCCATTTTATTTGGGCCGAGAGTAGAAGAAAGCAGTGAAAATGAAGAAGTTCCCCCTTTCTATGTAAGCTTAAAAATCCATGACATGACCTTACACAATGTTATGCTAGACTCTGGAGCATCTCACAATTTGATGTGTAATGTGGTCATGGACCAACTAGGGCTTGAGGTCAAAGGCCTTACAAGGATCTATTCTCTTTTGATTCAAGGAAGGTGAAATTCCTTGGCATGATAAAGGACATGATCGTTTCCT
Organism: Picea engelmannii; assembly: GCA_009831015.1. Classification (NCBI taxonomy): domain Eukaryota; kingdom Viridiplantae; phylum Streptophyta; class Pinopsida; order Pinales; family Pinaceae; genus Picea; species Picea engelmannii. The sequence goes on along the minus strand of ML815256.1, from coordinate 204,025 downwards.
TGGCACAAATCCCAGTGAAGAACATGGTGATGGACGTAGTGTTCGTTGATATCCCTCCGAAATTTGGCATGTTGTTGTCCAAATCATGGGCTACAAAATTGAAAGGAACCCTCCAGATGGACATGTCATATGCTGCGATTCGTGTCTTTGGTCAAGACAGAAGATTGTACAGGGAAGTTCTACTGAAATATATGGTCATCAACAAATCACAACCTACCAACCATCCTATATAATCGATAAGAACTGAGCTGAGGTCTTCCATTTTCTTCAATGATATATGCTCGAGAGAAGAAGTGACAGAAATAGTCCTGGCAGATAAAGGTATACCCGGGCAACAGTCGGAAAAAATCTCAGAACAGCAGGGTGACCCAGGAGATTAGATATGGAAAATGAAATTCGATGGAGCTGCATGTAGAGAAGGAGCTCGAGCTGGCATGTGGACAAATCACCCCACAAGAGATGCAAAATTATGCTCTTACAAACTTGTTTTTGAATCTACAAATAATATGGCCGAATACGAGGCGTTAATATTGGGATTGAAAGTCTTGGAAGAGCTGGGCGCCAAAAGGATCATTGTACTTGGAGATTCTGAACTCATCACAAATCAAATTAAAGGTATCTACCAGGCTAGACATCCTAGACTAAGGGCTTATAGAAATCTGGTATTAGAACTTCTTGAGAAATTTTCAGAATGCAACCTTTCAGCAATCCCACGAGAGAAAAATCAAGTTGCATATGCACTGGCCACTTTAGTGGAAGTATTCAAGGTCCCAATTTTTCTTGAAAAAATATACAAGGTTGAATTCAAGTACAGACCGACGATACCAGATAATATGAAACACTGGCAAGTCTTCGAAGATGATAAACAGATAGAAAGCTTCCTCATGATGGAAAATGAGTTCAAGAATTTAAACATCGATGAATGTTATGACGATGAAGTAAATGTATATGTTTTCACCAAAGAAGGATACTTTGACAATCAAATTGTTGGTAGAGATATCGTGCAGCTGAAAAGCAACGTTATCCCCAAAGGCCTAGTACCATTGGAAAAACTTTTTGATAACAACAATGTGGCCAGAAATCCAAAGATCATAGTAGATGAAGAGGACATGGAGGATTGTAACATTGGTACTCCAGAAGACCTGAAGATCAGTAAACTATCCAAGAAGCTCATCCCTGAAGTAAAAGAGAGGTATGTAAAATTGATGAAAGAATTCCCTGATGTTTTTGTCTAGAGCTATGATGAATTGAAAGTTTATGATACTAGTATAATCCAGCATGTCATCCCGATAAAAGAAGATCACAAGCCATTTAAACAAAAGTTGAGAAGAATAAACCCTCTGTTGTTACAATTGATAGAGAAAGAAGTGAAGAAACTGTTTGAAGAAAAAATCATAGTGTCCCTAAGATTCTCCAAATGGGTAGCAAATCTAGTACCTGTCAAAAAGAAGAGTGGGGAGATTAGACTATGTGTGGACTTCAAAAATCTAAATAAGGTATCTCTTAAAGATAACTACCCTTTGCCTAAAATGGACCACATTCTACAGATGGTAGTGGGCTCTCAAAAGATGTCAATGTTGGATGGTTTCTCGGGATACAACCAGATCATGGTACATCCCGACGATCAAGAAAGGACAGCATTCAGCACACCTTGGGGAACATTCATGTATGCCAAAATGTCATTTGTACTTATGAACATTGGAGCAACATTTCAAAGGGCTATGGACATAGAATTTGCAGATGAAAAAGATAAATTTATCATTTTATACCTGGATGACATTACTGTGTATTCTGCTATAGATGAGGAGCACATCAAACATCTCAGAAGGGCATTCGAGAAATGTAGAAAATTTGGCATATCACTGAACCCAAAAAATTCAAACTTTGCCATGGAATAAGGGAAACTCTTAGGGCATATCATTTCTAAGGAAGGGATAAAAGTAGACCCTGGTAGAGTTGAAGGTATCTTGAAGATTGGCATACCCAGAAGCAAAAAGGAAGTACATTTCTTTCTAGGTAAAGTAAATTTCCTGAGAAGATTTATTCCTAATTTAGCAGAGATCATAAAGTATATCACCAACATGTTAAAGAAAGGAAATGAAATCAAATAGATTTTTGAGGCTAGAAAGTCCTTTGAGGACATCAAAGTAGCATTGTCAAAGGCTCATGTGCTAGCTAGTCCTAATTTTGAGAAAGATTTCATACTTTTCTCTTTCACTTCAAAACACACAATTGCAAGGGTATTACTCCAGAAAGATGACCAGAATTTTGAGAAGCCCATAGCATACTACAGTAAGACATTGAGAGACGGTCCTTTAAAATATGACATCATGGAAAAGCAGGCATATTCTTTGGTCAAAGCATTGAAAGAATTCAGGGTGTATATTCTACATTCACATACTATTGCTTATGTCCCTAGCAACTCGGTAAAGGATATCTTAACTCAGCCCAATCCTGAAGGAAAGAGAGGAAAATGGATTGCAGTGTTATTAGAATATGATCTCGACATCAAGCCCACGAAGTTGATCAAAGGACAAGGACTTGCTAGACTAATGGCAAAAACAAACTATGAATTTCTAGGAATACATTTCACTACAGACATGTCAGAAATTACAGCAGAGTTAGAGAAGGAAAATCCACAGATATCTCATAAATTTCTTGATTTTGCATGGTATGCAAACATTATCTTTGTGTTAAAAAATCTGCAAGCTCCTCCTAAATATAACAAAACAAAGGCTAGGTTCTTAAAACTGAAAGTAGCAAAATTTTGCATTGTCAATGGATTACTATACTGGAAAGACCCAAGAGGAATTTTACTGAGTTGTTTGATAGAGGAGGAAGAAGAAAGGACCATCAAATAATTCCATAAGGGATACTGTGGAGGTCATCATTATTGGAAGACAACTGTACACAAAATGTTGAGAGCTGTTTTTTATTGGACTAGTATTTTCCCTGATGTTTACAAGGAGGTGTCAAAGTGCCATGAATGCCAACTATTTGACAGGAAAGGAAATCTACAGTCTCTGTTGTTGAAGCCCATCTTGGTAGAAGATCCTTTCAGGCAATGGGGCATGGATTTCATAGGAGAGATACACCCACAATCTTCGGCTCAACACAAATGGATCCTGACTGCAATAGATTATTTTACCAAATGGATTGAAGTTGTTCCTACCAGACAAGCTACAAACGATGTTATCATTTGGTTTCTAGAAGAAACTATCTTATCCAGGTTCGGATGTTCGACCAAGATTATAACAGACAACACAGTGGCTTTTAAATATATAAAAAATGAGAAATTTTGTTGTGATTACAATATTACTCTTGGTCATTCCACGTCATACTACCCGCAAGGAAATGGATTGGCTGAGTCTTCAAATAAAAGCCTGGTCAGAATCATAAAAAAAATTCTGCAGGAGAATAAAAAGGTTTGGCACAAGAAGCTCATTCATGCGTTGTGGGCGGACAGGATATCCCCAAAGAGATCCATTACCACATATCCTTTCCAAATCGTCTACGGTACAGAAGCCATATTTCCTACGACACTCGGATTTCCAGTGATGAATTTGTTACAAGAGAAAGAAGCAGAGACGAATGCCAGTCGAAGAAGGGAGGATGAACTCATCATCTTGCAGTAGACCATAGAAAAGGATTTCAACAACGCCCAACTACGTCAAGAGAAAATCAAGGAAGCTTTCGACAGACGTACCAAAGTGGACGACTTCAAACTTGGAGACTAGGTACTGAGGTGGGACGCCAAGAATGAAAACAAGGGAAAACACAGAAAATTCGATCACCTGTGGTTGGGCCCATTCAAAATTACATCTTACCATGGGAAATGTTAGCGTTAGAAGTCACTCCTGGATTGTGACAGGAGCAGAGCCCAACACCCATCAGTTTATGTCACGAATAAATTTAATGGGTGATCAAATGGGTAGAGACCCAGGAAGGTATCGTTCTAACTCAGGGACCAGGCCTGGTATGTAAAGAACAAAGGAGGTCTTGATCTAACTTCCATCAGTGAGTTGATTTTAAAATGAGTAGGTGGAAGACTTGGTGAGGTGAGTGAGAAAGACTGCCTCAGGCATCAGGCCTTTCAACAGCTTGGGGAAGAAAAACTCAGAATACAAGATCCTCTTGGTTCTGAGTTTCAGGGAACTAAAGGGTGACTTGATTGGATCCTCCAATTCCAAATCAGTCAGCACTGAGAAAATACATGAACTGATTAGAGACAATGAAACTATTACAGTGATCCAACCTACATCATCCTATAACAACGCAACTCGACTGGATCCTCCAATTCCGAGTTGTTCTAACACAGTGTAAACAAAGAGATGGAAATAAGCTGACATTCATAAGGCAAGAAGTCTCAAGTGCCAATACATAAC